>BCLF01000216.1:33802-64291 GCA_001602275.1 Zoysia japonica
TCAAGATGATTATTTTATATATATATATATATATATATATATATATATATATATATATATATATATTATTTAAATTAATCTTTATATCATATCTTCGAGCTTGTCAAATTTTGTGTCAACAAATGCCCCCTCAAAGTTCGGATGCGAAAAAATATGTTGACGTTCATCACTAGCATCTTTTATCTTTCTTTGCACCAAGGGAGGCAAAGGTGTAGAGAACTTAATACCTTCATCCTTTTAGTTTTTGAATCACCAACAATCACCGGAGTTTCTTTTCTTCACGTATAACAACTCCCACCTGGATAGGCACCCTTTGGTTTTTGAATCATCAACAGCCACCAGAGTTTCTTTTCTTCACGTACAACAACTCCCACTTGGATAGGCACCCTTTGGTTTTTGAATCATCAACAGCCACCGGAGTTTCTTTTCTTCACGTACAACAACTCCCACTTGGATAGGAACCCTTTTGGTTTTTGAATCACGTACAACAACTGTTTTGTTGATTGTATAGTTTCCAAATACTGAGTGCGATTGATCAGTCATACGGGGAGTTCTGATTCACACCCCTTTTGATTTCAACGAAGGTACTGATCTTATCTGATTACTTAAATGTTCCGCTTGGACCCTTTTTTTTGCATGTGTAGATAGTCTTATTTTATCATACGTACATTTATCATATTTCTTCTTTGTAGATGAAAGGAACGAGGCCAATTTTTTCATTACATAGGATGCCTCTCTCTTACCTAAGTACAAATGGATCAATTCGAACTCTCTTCAGATAATAAGGAAAATCTAGTCATCGATGAGATACAGCAAACTGAAGGGAATTTTATCCTAACCATCCTGATCGAGAATGGGGAGTAGGATCTGTCGGTACTGTGTGGATCGTCCACGAGCAAGGTCTGAGAGTCCGGGGTGAGGGTCGAGAAAACAGTGGTGTCTATTACCTTCGGATCCACTCGCCACCGAAGCTGAGGAAGAAGAGGTGGCTATTCGCCCTTTGTCAGTGGAGTCCTCTGCTCTATGGCAGCGTCGGTCGGAGAAGAGGACGAAGGAGGTGATGGCGCAGATGGGATATCTCGTCGGCCCAGCGCCCCCTTGTGATCGGTCTAGGGTCTGTGTTGGTGAGGTTGTGGCGGCACGACGAATTTCGGTTGTCGTGCTGTTCCGACTCTCACCTCTATTTATTGTGGCGCTGACGACAGGGGCCCACCAGCCAATGTTGAGCTAGGCGCCCCCTATCAGGGCGCTAGGTCAAGGGCCCATTTGGCCGTTGGGCCAAACGATTAGAGATCAATTCTAACATTCTCTCCCTTGATCTCAACTTATACTTTTATCTTTGATACTTTTTAACTTTACTCATTTCATTACAGATTAATGCATAGAACTGTCTCATCGTCACGGTCAATCGCCGATAGATTCAACAGCTACAATACACTTCTGTGTTTTGAAATAGTTACTATACTTTTGAGCCATCTTTTAGTTCAGAAATCATAGCCTTTTTCTAAAACCTATGCCGGCTACATATTCTCTGAATACGTTGGATGGTAAGCCTTTAGTAAGCAGATCTGCTAACATCTTTGCGGTACTTATATGCTCAAGACTTATGATTTGATTTTCAACTTTATCTTTCACAATATAATACTTTATATTCATGTGTTTGGCAGCACCACTTGACTTATTGTTGTGGATATACATTACTGCGGGTTCATTATCGCAGTACAACTTAAGTGGTCTATAGATGTCGTCAACCACTTTTAAACCGGGTATAAACTTCTTAAGCCAGTTCACCTGCCCTGTAGCCTCATGCTACAAACTCGACATATATTGTGGACGATGTAGCGACGGTTTGCTTTGAGCTTTTCCACAAAATAGTTCCTCCAGCGAGAGTAAACACATATTCGGATGTTGACTTTCTATCATCTCTCGCATAATCAGAATCTGTGTAACCCACTATATGGAGTAAAACTGATCTTCTGTATGTCATCATGAGGTCTTTTGTTCTTTGCAAATAACGCAAGACTTTCTTTACCAATTTTTAATGTTCTATTTCAAGATTGTTTTGGAATCTGCCAAGTAACTCTATAACAAATACTAAATCAAGGCGTGTACACACTTGAGCATACTGTAAGTTTCTGACAGCTGAAGCATATGGAACCGTTTTTATTTGATCGATCTCATACTGGTTCCTGAGGCATTAAAAATCCTCATATCTGTTGCCCTTAACTATAGGTGTAGGTGAAGGACTACATTTATGCATACTAAATTTCTTTAAGACTTTCTCTATATATGTTTTTTGTAACAGTGCTAATACCTTTTTGTTTCTATCACGGTGAATTTCGATTCCTAAAACTAATGAAGCTTCACCAAGATCTTTCATATCAAAGTTTGAGGACAAAATCTTTTTTATCTCCAGTAGCAGACTAACGTCACTACTAGCCAGTAGGATATCATTCACATACAGAATTAAGAAGATAAATTTTCTATCTTTAAACTTTGAGTAAACACAGTTGTTCTCTATATTTTCTTTAAACCCAAATTTTTTTATTGTACTGTCAAACTTTAAGTACCACTGTCTTTAAGCTTGCTTTAACCCATAAATCGATTTCTTTAAACGGCATCCCATTCTTTTATTTTCTTCCACGATAAAACTTTTCGGTTATGCCATGTAAACATTTTACTCCAAATCTCCATTGAGAAATGCTGTCTTTACATTCATCTGATGTAACTCTAAATCATAATGAGCCACTAGTGTCATTATGATTCTAAAGAAATTTTTACCTGAGATTGGAGAAAAGGTCTCATTATAATCAATCCCTTCTATTTGCGAAAAGCTTTTTACCACGAGTCGTGCTTTATATCTTTCTACATTCTCTTCGAAGTCGAGTTTTGTTTTGTAGACCCATTTGCAGCCTACTGTTTCGGCTCATTTAAGAATTTCTTTCAAGTCCCAGACTTTATTAGCCTTTATGGACTTTATTTCTTCTTCCATAGTCTCAAGCCATTTTGAAGAGTTTTCTCTTCTCATAGCTTCTTCAAATGAGGTGGGATCAACCTCCATTTGAAATTTCTCTGTTTGGTAAATCTGATAATCATCAGAAATAGCTGATCTTCTTACTCTTTGAGACCTTCTTGGAGGCTCCTCATTTTGGACATTTTCTGTTGGAGACTGTTGTTGCTCTCTCTCATCTGTGACAACGAGTTCGATGAGATCCCGAGGAACAGGTTTCTCATTCTCATTCATTATTGCCACAGGAGGAACAATAACAGGTGTTGGCACCACAGTGTCCTGCACTTTCGATGCAGCGACAGCCGGTAGTGAAAAGAATGGCTTTTGAATCATCGGAGTAGACGCGTACGCCCGCTTTCCTTCAAGATCAATCTCTCTAACTACCATGCTCCCCTCATCATCTTATCTTCTAAGAAGACAGCATGTCTCGTTTCTACAAACTTTGTAAATCTGTCTGTACAGTAGAAACGAAAACTTTTCGACTTTTCTAGGTAACCAATAAAATGGCAACTTATTGTTTTGGGATCTAGTTTCTCAATATTTGGGTTAAATATTTTTTCCTTAGCAGGACTCTCCCACACACGTAGGTGGTTTAGTGAGAGAATTCTACCTGTCCACAACTCATACGGTGTTTTTGGCACTGATTTACTACGTACTCTGTTAAGAATATGAATGTCAGTTTTTAACGTCTCCATCTATAAACTCAATGGCAATGTAGAATAGCTCATCATACTTCGCACCATATCCATTAGAGTACGGTTACGTCTTTCAGCTACTCTATTTTGCTCAGGTTCGCCCGGTGTAGAATACTGGGTTACTATTCCATTTTTCTGTAAAAACTTTGCAAAAGGTTCAGGAACTTGTCCATACGGGGTATGCCGACCGTAGTACTCCCCCCACGATCGGATCAGACTATCTTAATCTTTAAGTCGTGTTGGTTTTCAACTTCAGCTTTAAATATCTTAAATTTATCTAAAGTTTCATTTCTTTCTTTGATTGAATAAATATAGCCATATCGAGAGTAATCATCTGTAAATGTTATGAACAAGTCATAACCATCCACTCTTTTCATAGGAAAGGGACCACAAATATCTGTGTGAATAATTTGTAGAACTTCTGTGCTTCTTTTTGTATCTTTCTTAATTTTCTTTACATATTTTTCTTTGATGCATTCTCTGCATTGTTCTAAGTCTGAGAACTCTAGTGGAGGAAGAATATCATTCTTAACTAGTCTTTCTATTCTGCCCCTCGAAATATGGCCTAAACAATAGTGCCATAATTTCGACGACGCATCTAGAGTTTTTTTTCGTTTTTTATTTACACTAGTAGACGAGGATTCATTTACTTTCTCGCACACAACGTTCCCATTATCGCATACGACATTCACATCATCACATAGTGATAACAAATAAAGCTCATTTTGTAAGATTGCAAGACCAACACATTCTTTATTAAACATTATTTCACACTTGCCATTTTCAAAATGACAATCATAGCCATCATTATTCAAACACGACACACTAATCAAATTTCTCTGTAGAGAGGGAACATAAAGAACATCTCTAAGTAAAAAAGTAAAGCCATTAGCTAGCTCTAATGAAAAATCGCCAACGGCTTCAACTTCAGCTTAGACTCCATTTGTAACTTTAATGCATCTTTCTCTTCTTTGCGTAGTCCTCGTCGAACGAAATCCCTGTAAAAAATTAGCAACATGAATAGTTGCTCCTGAGTCAATCCACCAAGTAGATTTCAAATATTACACATACAGAGATTCATTTATAAAGGTAATGATATTCTCACCTTTTTTTGCCATAATCATCTCTTCTTGCAGTGAAGGCACTGGTCCTTATATACTGCAAATTTGTTCTATTGAGGCAGAACAGAGGTTTTTCCCTTGTTCTTTGAGGAGTGAGTGTTGAAATTCTTTCTTTTGTTGTCTTTCACATAGTTGATAGAACCACCATGTGAAGCTTTTATTCTGTCCCCCTTTTACACACACAAAGCTATGCACTTTTTTAAGTTCTATGTCTCGGGCTGCATGTTGTAGTTGACAACGAATGTGTCAAACTCTTTTGGCAAAGAAGCAAAAATCAGATGGATAAGGAGCTCATCTTTGAGACCCAGATTCATTGGTTTGAGCTTGGATATCATGTTGCTCATCCTTAGTATGTGCTCTCTTATGCCACCGTTACCACCAGAGTACGTTTTTGTCACAAGCTGCTTAATCACTTGTGTAGCATATGTCTTTGAAGAGCCAGTAAACTTACTACTTATTCTTTCAAAGTACTCTGTGACAGTGTGACACTCTGAGATTGAGCCCAGAATTGCAGGCTCAATTGTGTTCTTTATCACAGCTATACACTTCTTTTTTGCTGTGATCTATCTCCTATACTCAAGGTCATAGGACATCTTTAAGGGAGCATAATCCCTCTGTCTAGTCTGTCAAGCAGCATCAGTCTCATCATCTTTCCTCACTGGAGCTTCAGGCGGAGTGGGGCGTGCTATGGTGAGAAACCAGTCCACCTCAGTCAAGATAAATGCTAGGTCTATCTTTTTCTTTCACTCTCCATAGTTGTCACCTTTGAGAGTATAGATCTCTTTGATACAACACATCAAATTGTATCCGTGTGAAAATAAATCAAATAGAGTGAGAACATAATAACAATAAAATTATATGTCTTATTTTCAATGTTGGTCAAAAATATGACACAATTTTGTCTTATACATTAAATCTATATCACCGTTGGGTAAAAATAGAAATAATGCATAAAAATCATCAATTAAAAAAATATAATACTGTTATTATCAACGTTGGTCAAAAAATAACAATATCATAATTATCTGAAATATTACTATTTTGCTAAAATTAAATTCTCCCGTTGGTTCGAATTTAATAATGAAAATAATATTCTTTAAGTGCGAAGCGGAGAATACATTTTTTTATTTTTCAGAAGCATTTACTTTATTTTTCTATTCTGTCAAAAATATCACATTGGTTCAATTTTTGGCAGATTTAATTAAGCCAAAAATTAGCAAAATTATCTATTAAAAATGTCACTGAAAAGGAAAAAAAACTCAAAAATGGGCTTTTTCTCTATTTTGGCCCATTGGAAACAGTGGCGCGCGTGGCCCGGACGAGTGCGCGGCCCACTCGTCGTAGCCTATCGGCCGCGCCCTACCCCAATTTTTTTTGTTCTTTCGGCCCGGCCCAGCCCAGCACGGCGCGCGGTGAGCAGTGAAACCGATCGAGGCAACCTGGGCCTGGGCCGGTTATTCGCCGCCCCGTCTGGGCCTATTTTGGCACGTTCGGCCTCCTATTGATCTCGGCCGTTGGATCACGATCGGACAGTTGCGCTCATTTTTCGAAAGTATAATTTCTTTTCGAAGTATGCTTTTGATATATATTCTGTTGTGTATATGCGTATCAGCTACTGATCCAAAGACTGATACGTGTTATACAGTGCATCCCAAAAATGAGGAGTGACAGCAACCATGGATCGGCACTATATAAAAGCGAGCACCAAGGACGCTAGTATACAAGAGAGGACAAGACCAGTTAGCCAAGTTGTATTTCACTGTAACCACATCCACCCACGCATGCTAGGGATTTTGGATCGAGCCAAGGCTCTTCTGCATTGTACTCGTATTCTTGAGTTCATACGATTTAATCTCTCTCGCCCTTGGACGTAGCTTATTACGTCTCTCGACGGCCCGAACCAGGTTAAGCTTCGAGTCTTTCGTAGACTAGGCCATTCGAATACGAAGAGCGCACGAACTCTCCCTTTGATTACATAAATTTTACTGTGTCGGTGGTCAGAACACCGACAGTTGGCGCGCCAGGTAGCGGGTTTTCGTGGTGCATTTTCGCTTCGCTTTTCGATGGCTTCGATTTTTGCTTTGGTGAGAGAGTCCTCGATCTCTCTCCTGTTCTTCGGAGGTTTTTGCGATTGCCATAGCTCGTGATGGTCGATCGTGGAACATCCTCACTTTCGCTGCAGGCCAGGCATTCCGCTTTGGAAATCTGGATTTCGTTCGCTTGGGCGTCGTTCGCCTTGCCGTCGTTCACGTCGTCCTCTACCTCAATGTGTTGGGCCATGACCCATCCCATGAGTGCTTCATACTATAGCCTAATAAGGCCGCGGAGGTCGATACCCTCGGCAAAGCTCTTGACGATGACCCCTCTCCGCACCGTCGCGCACTTTCTATCGTTAAAGATGCTCTCCAGCGAAAGGTTGCGGCCGAGGGCGATGCTCAGGGTATGGATGCCGCTGCAACAAGCGATGGCACCTAAGCCAGAGCCCGGTCCACTTATCAGCAGATAATGGACGACGGTACGCCCGCTTTCAACACGTCATACAAGAACCTGGCGGCGGCGGCTTACATCCTCTATGAGTCCGCCACGTCTGACAACCCCATGTTCAAAGAAACAGACGATCGTCTTCACATCTACCTCGACGGCGCGCTTCAACAACCTGAACCATCACTTCGACAGCACTCCGAGGCGCACAACTCTCACCGACCGAGCACCAACGGATGGATTTTGGCCCGCGACAGCCGTCGCGGTCGGACAGAGGCACGTGGTCCCTACCCTCCAGCTAGCAAAGTTTGCAGCGCCTCGAGGAACACCATGACGTTCGCCACATCATCAACGCGTGGAAACAAGCCAGAAGAGAGCGCTACGCCAAGTCCAGACGAGAGCGGTCTCCTGACCGTCACCGCCGTCGACGTAGCTACGACCATGTCCGGAGCCTCAGTCCTGATGAGGTCGGCCCCAAGCGTTCAGGTCCCACATCCGGAGAGCACCTTTTCCTCAAAGATTCCACCCTGCGACCAACATTGTCTGATACACTATTGAGACCAACCCCACCCACTGGCTCGAAGATTATCGTCTTGTGTGCAGAGCCGGTGGCGCCGACGTCCAGTACCTGCCATTCTTCCTGTCTGACTCGGGCAGAGGGTGGCTCAAGCACCTTCCCAAAGACAGCATCCACGACTAGGCCGACCTCTGTCACACCTTCATCGGCAACTTCTAAGGGACCTACACCCGCCCGGGTAACTCCTGTGATCTGAAGAACTGCAGGTAGAACCCTGACGAATCACTCCGTGACTACATCCAGTGCTTTTAGTGCAAGCGGTACAAGCTGCCTGATGTGAGCGACGCCGACGTCATCAACGCCTTTACCTACAACACGACACCCAAGGCGCTCATCCACGAGCTAGGCTGTAAAAACCCTTGGCGGCACGCGCCTTTCTCGACATCGTCACGACCTTCACCACTGGGGAGGAGGCTGTCCAAGCCAACTTCGATTGGGATCGTACCAAGGACAAGGAGAAATCTAAGGCTGACAGCAAGAACGACAACTGCTCTGACTAACGCTCCGACTGCAGGGACGGTCGGGACGGGGGCAGCTCAAACAGCAAGAAGCAGAAGAACCGCCGGCACGACGAGGAGTTCGTGGACTTACCGGGCGGCCACCCTGACCTCATGCAAAGAAGCCGATCAACCACAACAACCACTTCAAAAAGATGCTAGACAAGATCTGCACCAGCTACGTGACCCTCGTCAAGCACACCTTACGGGACTGCCACCTCATGCGAGCCTTCTATAGAGGTCATTTCTGACCCGACTCTCGTCAACCTCAAAATCCTGACCCTCCTGCGAAGGAGGCCGAGGGTAACGCCGACAATGCCTTCCCCGAGCTGGAGGACTGCCTTATAATCTTTGAGAGGCCGATGGCTTACGAGTCACGGCGTCACCAGAAATAAACATAGCGAGAAGTCAACCTCACCAACCCCGCTGTGCCCACATATCTCAAGTGGTCAGAGGCCCTGATCACCTTCAACAGGTCTGACCACCCCGACTACATGCTTCAGCCGAGGTGCCTATGATCGATCAGATCATCGGCACCACGCGTCTGACCAAAGACTTCATAGACGGAGGCAGCGCCATCAACATCCTCTACATCGACACCTTCAAGGCTATGAAGCTCTTGAAAGCCCGACCTTCGTCCGAGCAACATTCTATTTCATGACGTTATCCCCGCGGGTAGCGAGGTGCCCGTGGGTCGGATCACCTTACCAGTTACCTTCGACGACCGCGACAACATCAGGACGGAGAAGCTCATCTTTGAAGTGGTCAACTTTTTCGGCGTCTACCATGCCATCCTTGACTGGCCTGCCTACGCCAAGTTTATGGCCGTCTCCAACTACATCTACCTCAAGCCAGGCCCCAAGGGGGTCATCACCGTCACATCTCGCTTCAAGCACGCCCTCGCCTGTGAACAGGAGAGCTATGAGCTGGCTATCACCCTCGCAGGTTCGGCTCAACTAGAAGAGATCCGCAAGTCACACGTGTTGGCTTCAACCCTCGACTCCAAGCCTTCAATCTCCATTCCTTTTGAATCCGCCAACGACTCCAAGGAGATCGTCCTTGACCATGCCGACTAACCAAAAAGGCCAGGATCGGGACAACGCTTTTCGATAAATAGAAAAGCGCGCTCGTCGACTTCTTTATCCAAAATTGTGACGTCTTCGCCTGGGCACCGTCTGATATGCTGAGCATCCCGAAGGAGGTCGCCGAGCACTCTCTGAACATCATCCCTAGCTCCTGATCGGTGAAGCAACGATTTCGACGCTTCGACGACGAGAAGCGTTCGACCATTGGAGAAGAGATCGTCAAGCTACTAGACGCTAAGTTCATCCAAAAGGTTTACTACCCTGAGTGGCTAGCCAACCCTGTAATGGTTAAGAAGAAGAGAATGTGTGTTGACTACACAAGTCTCAACAAAGCATGCCCAAAGGATATGTTTTCTTTGCCGCGCATATACCAGGTGGTTGATTCCGCCATCGGCTGCGAAACCCTTAGCTTTCTTGATGCGTACTCCGGGTACCATCAGATATTCATACGCGGCTCCGACCAGTCGGCTACGTCCTTCATTACGCCGTTCTGCTGCGTCACCATACCGTTCGGCCTCAAGAATGCTGGTGCCACGTATCAGCGCTGCATGCAAAAGTGCTTCCACGACCAACTAGGTGGGAACTTAGAAGTCTACGTCGACGACATCGTCATCAAGACCCGGCAAGTGGCCAGCCTCATTGAAGACCTGGAGGAAACCTATGCCAACCTCCGAAAGTTTCGCATCAAGCTCAACCCCGAGAAGTGCATCTTTGCCGTCCCCTCCGGCAAGCTCCTCGGGTTCGTCCTCTTCGAGCGCTGCATCGAAGCCAATCCCGAGAAGATCGTCACCATCCGCAACTTCGGGCCCATCAACAACATCAAGAGTGTCCACAAGCTCACTGGGTGCTTGGCGGCACTCAGCCGTTTTATCTCCTGATTAAGTGAGAAGGCCATGCCTTTTTACCGACTACTTCCAAAGTCCGATCGCTTCACCTAGACCGCCGAGGCCCAGGAAGCATTCGAGCAACTGAAGACTATGTTATCTACACCACTAGTCCTGACCGCTCTGACCCCTAATGAGCCGCTGCTCCTCTACATTTCTACAACTACGAAGGTCGTCAGTACTATCCTCATCGTCGAGCGGTCGGAGGAGGACCGCGCCATAAAGGTCCAGCGGCCCATCTACTTCATCAGTGAGGTATTGGTCGACGTCAAGACTCGCTACACTCAGGTGGAGAAGCTGCTCTATGCCATCCTTATCACCAACCAAAAGCTCCGCCACTACTTCGACAGCCACTCCATCCGGGTGGTGACAAGCTTCCCACTTGGGGAGATAATCAACGGCAAAGATGTGGTCGGACGCATCGCTACATGGGCTATGGATCTCATAGGCCACGACATCACCTACGTGTCTTAGCAAACCATCAAATCCCAAACCCTCATTGACTTCATCGTCGAGTGGACCAAGGCACAAGAACCACCAGATCCTGTTGGCCTCGAGCATTGGACTATGTTCTTCGACGGCTCTTGCCGGCTGAAGGGCTCGAGGGCTGGCGTCATCCTCATCTCTCCCAAGGGAAATAAGTTTCGGTATGTACTGCAGATCCACTTCCATGCCTCCAACAACACTGCAGAATATGAAGCTTTGCTGAATGGCCTCCGAATGGCCATCACCCTCGGTGTCTGACGGCTCTACGTCAAGGGCGACTTCGCGCTCGTCGTAAACCAAGTCATGAAGATAACAAGCTGCTGACACCCCAAGAAGGAGACTTACTGCCAGGACAAGTTCGACGGGCTCGAGCTCCATCACGTTCTACGCCGCGATAACAAAGCGGCTAACACCCTCGCCCGGATGGCCTCGGGGCGGGATCCAATCCCTGACAACGTCTTCCTCGAGGTCCTCTCCAAGCCAGCGATCAAGCTCAAAGATGATGCCGCCGACCCCCAGGTCAAGGCGACAGTCGACGAGCAAGCTTTGACCCCTAAGGCGAAGATTATTGCTATCGTCCCCGACTGGTCGCAGGACATCTACACTTTTCTTTAGCATGGTACCCTTCCGGCTGACACCACCGAGGCTCGGCGGGTTTCACGTCGGGCCAAGGCCTACGTCATCATCGATGATGAACTCTACAAGCGGAGCCCCAGCGGCGTTATCTAGCGCTGCATCCCTCAGGCGGAGGGTCTCAATCTCCTCGATGACATCCACTCGGGCATTTGTGGGCATCACGCCACTCCAAGGACCTTGGTCGGGAATGTTTTCCGCCAAGGGTTCTACTGGCCCACGGTGGTCTCTGACGCCGAGAAGCTCGTTCGCTCCTACAGAGGGTGCTAGTACTATGCCCGATAGGCGCATTTGCCTGCTCAGGAACTCCAGATGATTCTGATCACATAGCACTTTGTGGTCTGTGGGCTCGACATCCTCGGGCCTTTTTGGCTAGCACCCGGGGGCTTCACCCACCTCTTCATTACGGTCGACAATTTCACTAAATGGATCGAGGCCAAGCCGGTTCCCAGCATGACTTTCGGCCGAGCCGTCGAGTTCATCCGCAAGATCATCTGCAAATGCGGGGTTCCACACTCCATCATCACCGACAACAGTGCACAATTTTCGCGGCATATTTTTCAGGAATTCTGCGAGGAGTACCATATCCGACTCAACTTCGCTTCCGTTGCCCATCTGAGGACCAACGGTCAGGTTGAGCGCTCCAACAGGATGGTGCTCCCAGGATTGAAGCCTCAGATCTACGACTCAGTCAGGCAAGGGGCCAGGCGGTGGGTCAAGAACTCCCGTCCATGTTGTGGGGCCTACGAACTACCCCTAACAGAACTATGGGGTTCACCTCTTTTTTCATGACGTTTGGAGCTGAAGCTGTATTGTCAACCGACCTCGACTACGACTCCTCGAGAGTTCGAGCCTACGGTGAAGAAAGATCTGAAGCGACGCGACAAGATGCTATGGACCAGCCGAATGAAACACGTGACGTGGTGATCCTACGATCGGCCAAGTACCAGCAGAGCCTGTGACAACTACACGCTCGACGCGTAAGGGTCAGACCTTCAATGTCGATGACCTTGTGCTCAAGAGAGTGACCAACCATCACAAGTTGTCTCCACTTTGAGAGGGACCTTATGTAATCAAACGAGTCTTAAAATCCGGCGCCTACAAATTGGAGACCAAAGGCGGCAGGGAGCTACCCCGCACCTAGAATATCGAGAACTTGCGTTATTTCTATGCACAATAAAATCAGCTATGTTTTTCTGTGCCCATCTCATTTTTTCACTTAACTACTTTGGAGGGCAAAGCGTAGCCGGCTTGGCCACCCTTCGTCGCCCGGGGGCTATTATCGGTGTCCCCATCTAAGGGTCGGATTGCCCACCCTTCTCGTTTTCTTCAAGGCTTCACGCCTCGTTCCTTCACTTAAGCTCCGTGCCTCGCTTTCCATCGGAGGCTTCGCGCCTCGTCTCTCTAAGACTCCGTGCCTTCTTCATTTTCTCAGGGACCGATCCCCTGACCTGTGCCCAGCTCACGAGTGACCCTCGGACGTGCCGAAGTGGACTATGAGCGCTCTCGTTTAAGTACTTCCTCGCGGCCAACGATCCAATCCGATGCTGGTGACGCTCTATGGCTGTATCGAGTCCGACACTCGTCCCTACAAGCTATACCCAACCCAGTTGCTTGATCAACGCCCAATGGATTACAAAAAATGCTAAGTGTAAAACACTTTCGACAGCACAGAAAGGGTTGGAAACATCGATTCGCATAAACTTCGAACGCAAAAGTTCACATTGTTTTGAAGCTATTTACAAACGAACTCCTAAATATAGATACACATTAGACGCGACGAGGCAAGTGGCTGAAGCGCCCCCAAAGGAAGTTCAGTCTCTGCTGGTAACCGGAGATGATGTCTTGAGCTTGGGGCTTCACTTCGTCGTGCAGCCTCACCATCTCTTCTTCTGACGTCTCAGCGGCGAACCCCTCGGAGATGCGCCCGAGGTCGGCATCGGGATAGTGTGACCGGGTGTGCGTCAGGGTCAGCGCCGCTCCGTCCCGCAGCGCTACCAACAGCTCGGCGCTAATGAGCCTTGGGAGTAGGTTCAGTACTCAGACCGCGTGGTCCGTTGCGATGGCACCTTCACGGACACCGTTGAAGACTTGACACAGCAGGGAGCGAACTCCCCTGCACAACACCCGGAACTCTCCGACCGCATCTGCGTCAAACATAACACCAAGAGTCCGACCCCAAAGGACAACGAGCAAAGTAAGTACCTACCATTCCGATCCTTCCTTGCAGCTTCAGCGGCAATGCGCTCTCCCGCCAACTCTCATTGAACCTGGGCCACCATCGCCTCGTGAGCCTCCCGCTCCTGTGCCAAGGCGGCGGTCGACGACTCCTTCAGCTTCGTCAGCTCCGCCGAAAGATCTTTGATTTCATCCTTCCCCGGAGATCAATGACATGACACCAGCCTGCTAAGTTGCCGGCACCTATTGTTCCAGTGCCTTGCGACTTCTCGGCTGGTGATTCAAACAATGGTGTTACTTGCGCCCCTCCTCGGACAGCTACAGATGAGCACATGGCTGCACCAGACACAGGGATGACATATTTTGAACTGTTGTTAATTTGCATCGAATATATTTACACTTTGGTTTCAGTTTCTAATTATTTACTAACGTGACGTTGTGACAAACGCAGCATGTAGACATAGATCCATCTCTGATTCCATTGGTGGGGATGGTCTTTAAGATGGAGAAGGATGCGTATGAATTCTACTTGGAGTATGCCGAGGAAGCTGAGTTTCAGTTAGGTTGGATCGTACTAAAACGTATTCCCGAAAAATGTGCTGCAGCAAGGAGGGGAAGCATACGAACAAGAATGAGGAAATGCGTGTGCGCAAAAATTCACAAAGAAGATGGAGTGCAAAGCGAAGGTGAAGACAAGGATTTTTTTTTTATCATGATGATGATCGACCAAGTGATTCTTGAACACAACCATAAACTTCTGCCATCACCAACCATTACGAAAAATATGGAGTGTCATAAAAACAGGGAGTGTGAAGTCATGGAGCTTGTCGATGACCTGCAGGCATGAAGAGTGCCTCATTATTGCCTGCTCAATGTGCTGTTCGACATGCACGACGGAGAAGAGAATATGCCCATGACTACGCGGGATATTGAAAACAGGTAAAGCTTATAAGCCTAGCTACGAGATGTTTTTTTTTCATAAGCAACACGGTAGCTGATGATTACTTGTCTTTAGGAAAGCGACGCCGCGGAGGCAGCTGGGGTGCCGGGGTCGGGGGCTCGCAGTCGGGCTTGGTCGGGTCGCTTGCCTGGCTCGATCACGGCGCACGGAGCTACCCGGTGTAGAACAGTGTCTACATTTACTATTCAACACTTAAAGGCGTAGAATAACTATTCTACACTTTGAGTCGGTTCAGCGTCCACACGCCTCATCCTATCACGTTTCGGACCTATTTAAAAGGCATATTTAGTAATTTTTTTAGATTGATTTAGTAATTTTCTCGCATTAAGTGATTTTCTTTCTTTAGTAACATTGCTTCGGTTTTCTTCAATAATTTTCTTAAATCTTTCAGTAACTTTTTCATATTTATTTAGTTACTTTCACTATTTTTCTGTAATTTCTCTAGATTCCTTCAATAATTTCTTTTTTTCAGAAAAAATCACATCACCGGTGAGCTTACAGCGCAGCCGCTGACGCTATTGTCACCAGAGAATACTTTATTTGCGTGGATTTGTATCCTCGAGTTTTTTCACTCTACCACCGGACATAGAAATCGAGGGGAAGGTAGGCTCGGAGATGAGGGACCCGCTGCGGGTGGGGGGGCGTCGACCGCTGTAGAGGTCACCGGTGGTGGGTGGTATCGGGGCGGGAGCGTCGTTTGCCGAATTGACGCGGTGGGGGTGGAAGATGGCAGTGGAGGCGGCGGGAGCTCCGCTGGAGATGGGGTGGGCAGAAGCGGTGAGGGTGTCTCGCCAATGAATGGCAACGGAGGAGCGCTAGGGCGCCGGGGTCAAGGGCTCACGGTCGTGCTCGGTTGGATTGCTCGTCTCGCTCGATCAGGGAGGGTTGGCAGGTTCGACGGAGCAGGGCTGCATGATTGGAATGTGTTTTTGGATCTGGTTGGTTGGTGGTTCGATACGAACTGGTCTCACATGGCTATGTATATATATATATACACACACAATAGTGATATTCTTCACCGGACCCAAATCAGTCGGCGCGCCCAACCTCGACCCCGCGCGCCCCGTGCTTCTTTGCCGCCCCGCCGCCACCGCTCGTCGGAGTGACGCCCTCGTCGTCTCAGCTCGCCCCAGCTGCGGTGACGCCTCCGCTGCCGCCCTCCACCGCCGTCACGCTAATTCAGTGCGTGACGCCCTTGTTCAGAACCGCCCACCGCCGGCGACCTCCACCGCGGCCGGTGCTGTCCTCGGTGTCTCGCTGCCCCGCCCGCACCGTGCCCCCTCACCATCGGATCGACCTTTCTCTATTTTCTATATCTTGTGGCAGAGAGGATGATGTTTAGAGGTACAAATCCACATAGATAAAGAATTCTCTGATGATAATACCGTTGACGGCTGCGTCGCGAGCATGTCGAAAATGATATTTGATAGAAATTACTGAGACAATCTGAAGAAGTTACTAAAAATAATAAAAAATTACTGAATGAATAAAAAAAATTACTAAAGATTCAAGAAAATTATCGAGTAAAATCGAATCAATTAAAATTACTGAGTGTGATAAAATTACTGAATCAATAAAAAAAATTACTGAATACGGTGGATCAGCACGCATGGGGTGAGCGAGCGGGGACGCTCGGCCAACGCGCGGGACGTGGTGGTTGGCGCGCGGGCGTGGTCCATTCCGCATCCGACGATAGAGAACGGATCGAAGCACACCTCCTCACTAAAATGTGGCGCCGACAGTTGGGTCCTGCGGCTGGCCTACACATCTGGAGTCATGCGCCGCCGCGTTCCCCTACCCGCCACCCAGCCCCTCTCGCCGGCGCATCGCCCGCCCTGCCCCCGCCCCTCTCTATCGTCCTCGGCCGCCGCTTAGCCCCTCTCACCCAGGGCGTTGCTCGCCCCGACACTCCCATGCATCCTGGACCGCCGCTCAGCCCCTCCCGCGGGAGCAGTTGCCCTACCCCTGCCCCTCGCCTGATCGACCCGTGCGGCCTTGCACGCTTTAGCCTCACTCCCCCACCGCCGCCTCCTTCCGCGCGGACTGCACCCATGAGACCCATCGGCCATCGCCCCCGACCCACCACCCTGTAGCTCACTCCTTTCAACGAAGCCGCCGCCCAAAGGCTGCTTTAGCTCGCTCCGCCTCTGTTTCTTTGCCCTCCGCGTCCGCTTCCCCACCCGGTGGGCAGTCTGAATTTCAATCGCCGTGCTCCATAGAATTAGTGGAAATGATAAGGTACGTTTTGGATTTATGATTTCCTTAGCTATTTTAAGTTTCAACCAAACAATCTGCTATCAGTGCACAACACCATGAATATTATGCTTCAGTAGTCCAAGCTTTTGATTGCCATGATTAATTGATTATTCTAATCTTTTCTTGGAAAAATTGCCTTGGAGTCATAATCTTAATCCATGGTTTTAACTAGAAGTAGAGAATATCTATCTGAACTTATGCTGATTGAGAATTCATATATTGAGATCTGGGGCGAAATGCTGAACGCCTTTCTGCTTTTGTGTTAAAGAAATTCAGTTTGCTAAGTTGTGTGGTATCCATGTTTTTTTAATCTGATGACGAAAATTACAATTATACATCCATATCAATGGCTGGAACGCTGGATTCAAAGGGCACCTTCCCTATCTGTTTCATTTTGCGCTACCTTCTGCAATAAGAAAAAAAATGCGTTGTTTTTTTTGTTTGATTCAACAATACTAGAATATCATTCATGCACTCATTTTCACAAATGCTTAATTGTGTTTAATTTTTCACTAACTTCTGCAATGAGAAAAAATGCTTTGTTTTTTTGTTTGATTTGACAATACCGGAATATCATTCATGCAGTCTTTTTCACAAATGCTTAATTGTGATATTTATTGTTACAGGAAGCAGCTGGGAGTTCAATGGATTTTCAACGGAAATTCACTTCGATTTCATATAATACCGCAAAGTAGACTGCCAAACGTTACACCATCTTGTTGCAGAAGTAAAAAGGAAAATATGTGTGCTTTTCTACAAATACATTGAAGAATTGCGCAGGGATGATGTATGGACAAGCTTTCAAATAGAAGCTTGTTTGGTTCGTAGGAAACCAATGGATCGGGCGCTGAAGGACCTGGATGGTTAAAAAAATTCTCCTTTGTCCTCTAATATGTATCTATGCCAACACTTATATAATGCCTTGCAGGCCATGTTAGCTTGCCTTGAAGCTCTTCAGAGTGACAATGCTGGGGCGGAGGTCAAGGATCTCAACAATGATGAGAAGAGGCCGTTCTTATGTATTCGGTTGTGTGATACATACCCTACAGAATTGATTTTATTTTTTCCTGTGTTGGGACTTCAAAATATAATCTATCTTTGATTACCTGTAGGAAATTAATGGGTGGAACGTTCAGGTAAACTTCACGAACGAGAGACTTACAGGGCCATGAAGCTATGATGATGGTGGCGGCGGCAGCTAAGATAGCAACCAAAGGTTTCTGATAGCAGCCAAAGTTAAGAGAGATTGTAACACCACCCGTAGTTTGTTGATGTGAAATGGTGTTAGTTCAGTTACCATTGACCATTCCAAGGACCTGCACGTGGCTTTTTTGTTTCCATGTGCTTTGGTTTTAGTTCTGCAAAAGACCTGCGCCAATCTGATAATGAAACTAACTTTTACGAAAGTTTTTATTAAGAAGTGTTAATTTACAAGGTGGGCTTAATCGTGTTTTGCTTGTAGAAAAGTATAGGCATTAGATGATAATGGTGTGAACAATTATAGTTTAAATAAAATGGGTATCGTGGAAGTATCAAATTGTCTTGCGTCCGCAGCGGAGCACGGCGTTGAACTAATACTAGTACAAGACAGCATTACTAATCAACCATCTGCTGTTCATCATCAGCTAATTACAATCCGATCCCAAGGTATACTCTTGCACAAGTTTGGAAAACAACGAAGACGAGTCCTCCAGCAGCTTGGCCGGCGCATCCTGCTCTGCAATCTCACCTGTTCCATCAACCCAAGAACAAACAGCGTCAACATGTTACGAACAACAAACACCACCCGTTTGGTTGGGCTCTCGCAAGCAGTGGCGAACCCCTAGAAGTTTTGTAGAGCCTGAGCAAATGTAGTACTGGATAATAAACATATCAATCACTGAGAGGAAAAATTAGAATATCAAAAGTAGATTAGCAGAGTGTTTTTGAGTTTGACTTAGCGCAGAGTCCGGGCAGGCGCCCACGGTCGCCGGGCCCTGGGTCCGCCAGTGCTCGCAAGTATACATACATACTCCAGTATATATATAGATAAGTATATATAACTAACCGTTTTCGAGAAGCAGGACTCTGTCGCATGCAAGAACCGATGTGATCCGATGCGCGACCGTGATCACCGTGCACTCAGGGAACTGGGTTCTTAGCGTCTTCTGGATCAGACTGTCTGTTATTGGATCCACGGACGAGGTGGCTTCGTCCAGGACCAGGACTTGTCGTCTCTTCAGAATCACCCTGCCCAAGCAGACCAGCTGCCGTTGGCCCGCGCTCCAGTTCTTGCCGTCTTCGATCACTGTGTTGAGAAAGAACAGAGTTATGGATCTATGGTTGAGACAGAGCAATGTCTTGCTTGGGACTTTCTGGCAGATACCATCCATCATACATACCTATGGAGTCAAGCTTAAGATCATTCTTTCTGACTTCATCAGCGAGATGACAGGATTTCAGTGCCTAGGGAACACATAAGCACAGTAATTAATTTAGCCACCAAACCAAAAAAGATTACTGTAATTTATCGATAAATAAAGTTATGTAGGAGTATTACAAACCTCCCAAATCTGTCCATCGCTGTACTCCCCCAGAGGATCAACGTTGCTTCGCAGGGTCCCCTCAAACATGACAGGATCTTGCGGGATGATGCTCAGCCTTGACCGAAGGTCATGCAGTCCAATGGTGCTGATGTCGACGCCGTCTATCAAAACTTGCCCGGACCACGGGTGCACGATGCGGAACAATGCCTGGATCAAGGTGGACTTGCCCCCGCCTGTTCTTCCGACGATACCCGTCTTCTTGCCCCCTGGTAAGGTGCAGGTCAGGCCTTTCAGAACGAAGGGTAACTGCGGTGCGTAGCGTACCTGCATCGTGTAAAAGCGCTTGAGAAGAAGGATCACCGACTAGAGTTATGTAGGAGTAATACGTAAAGTTGAGGAGACGAACATGCAGGTCGCGGAGCTCGATTTCGCCCTTTACTGGCCATTGGCAATCTGGCATGCTTTCAGATATTGTGAGCGGCGGTTCAGAAGGAATATTAGTATACTGCAAGATTCTTTCCACTGATATCATGTTATTTTCCAAACTGCAGAGAACAGCAATAGCCCACCCTTGTAGCATATTGAGACTTAGTCCATAAGTGACTGCTAGACCAGCAATCTCTGTACAAAATATTATATTTTCAAGATGTTAGAAGCCATTAAGAAAGAATAGTTTTGATCTACCTGGAAAAGGGCTGATTTACTTACTTGGGTCAATTAGAGCTGTTGGCCAGGAGACCAGAAGTATCAGTGTGAAGGAAAAAATGGTGGATGAAAGAATATCCAAGCGAAAGCACAACCACTCCATTGCAGCAGCATTGTATAGACTTGGACGAGATAAATTATCAACCAAATGTCCAATAGAAGTGATAAACTGCCTTTCCTTTTCAAAGCATCTAATGATAGTTGAGCCAGCTATTGATTCAGTGAAATGTTGCATTACAGGGGCTCTGCCAACTCCAATCAACCTTTGCAACTCTCTAGCAGCATCTATATAGTATTTCTGAAATGGAAAAAGTATAGGATGAAAAGTTGTCATAAAAACAAACGAAAATAATAATTAGCGTCATAAGGAAAAAGAATATATTGCCCTACAGAAAGAATAAGTAATTATTGTCAATGAGAATAATGGGGATAATAAAACTAACCTGGTACCACAGTGATGCAACAATAACGGGGATAAAAATTACAAATACTGGCCATGCAACCCGTGACATCAGGACAATTGTGCTTAGAATCTCAATGGCAGGAAATAGTAGATATCCCATGAGGTCGAAAATCCTAGTATCCACTGTGCTTTGGTCCGTCGAAGCCTATACAATTTTATTTCAACTTTCACTATTATTATATAAGTAAAAAAATAAACAATAAAAATAGTTCCAAGTAATTCACAAATACGATATGCACTGAAACAAAAATATGCTAAATATGCAATTTCTTACCCTGTTCAAAATGCGCCCGCTGGGAGTGGAGTCAAAGAAAGACATTGGAGCTCGGAATATGCAGTTGTGCATCTTCTTAAATAGAATAGTGGCAGTCTTACATCCAGCCACGACAAGAAGATGTGACCTTAAGAAGATGAACAATGAGCTAATCAGTGCTAATGCAAAATATACATTTATCATCAGCAAGCAACTGACTCGTGGAGTCACGTTTTCAGATATTGGAGCAGCCCAGGCCATCCAGAGATTGCTTCCAATTTGAAGTACTTGGAAAATGATCTGAGCTAGCAAAATAAGTGGCACAAGTGCTCCACCATATGCCATCGTAATATATTTCCAGTAGACAATAAATCCAACCCGGCCTTTCTCCCTCTCTTCTTCTAGTACCAGCTGACCATTGTCAACAATCTCTTCTTCATTTTTTTTATCATCCTGCTTATCCTTTGCTATAACAAGGGTTTTTCCATCACCACCAGGATGATCTGTACTATCAAAATTGCCACTAGGGCGCTCCAGCATGTTTAGGCTTGATAAGGCATCTTTGTAGGATACAACTAATTCCATAAGCTCTTCACCAGACCTAAGAATTTCTTCGTAGTTCCCTGACTGTATTATTTTTCCATCCCTCAGAACCTGAAAGATGAGAAGAAATCTGCTTTTAGCAATAAGATGAGGAGGGCAATTGGAAGGGTGGAAAGTTGCGTATCGTAAACAAGAAAAGGCTAGACTAGACAATATCAACTTACCAGGATAAGATCAGCGGAAGGCAAAAATTCGACATGATGTGTAACATACAGAAGTGTCTTTGAAGCTAAAAATCCTAGCAAGCACTCCTGCAAATTACAAATGATATACAGCCAGTAAGTTTCACAGAACAGCAACAAATAATGTCGTGAACTCTAGCCTCAAGCAGGACAGATTAAATTTCAAACCCGAATAGAAAACAACAGGACACTCAAATTTACAGCTCGTTCAGCATAATGAAAAAATTGATATGTACTTTAGGACAATTGTTTTTCCTGAGACCTATTAGGCTACACCCAATGGGCGTTTCATTTTCATTAAACAGGTTGCCACATAAACAATTTTAAGAGTGTGAGATAAAACAGGGCATATACAATTACCTATATATAAAACATAGTGATACTAACATTGGAGGAGAGGAACTAATGAAACAATACAGATTAAACTGCTATGAAGCACTCAGCAGAATGCATTAAAGGACGTACCTTGAATAGGTGCAGCCCAGTACGAGCATCGACGGCGCTAAATGGATCATCAAATAGATAGACATCAGCATCTTGATACAAGGCACGTGCTATTTGTATCCTCTGTTTCTGTCCCCCACTTAAGTTGACTCCTCTTTCTCCTATAATTGTTTGGTCACCCAAAGGTAATGTCTCCAAATCTTTTTTAAAAGAGCATGCTTCAAGGACCCTTTCATACCTTTCTCTAATCATCCGTGTACCAAAAAGTACATTTTCCTCAACTGTTGCACTCTGTATCCATGGTGACTGGCTGACATAAGCTATTTTACCACAAGTTTGAACATCTCCAGATACCTTCGGTATATCACCAATGATGCAAGCCAGTAAGCTTGATTTACCAGATCCAACAGTTCCACAAATAGCAACCCTCATTCCTTGTCGTACAGAAAAGTTCAGTTCTTGGAGTGTAGGGACCTGAGAAGATTTGTCCCAAGAGAAGCAACCATTACTCACCTCAACAGATTTATCAGTACTTCCATAGGGAAGCTTAGTTACGGTATCACTTTCTGATTCTTCAAGACATAGGAATGAACATATCCTGTCAAGTGACACTTTTGTTTGAATCATTGACGAGATTGTGTCAGGCAGACTGTTGATAGGGCCTTGCAACTGCTTAAATGTTGCCAGAGCAGATAATACTTTCCCTGCTTCTAAAGGGATGCCTAAAAGTACACAAGTTCCAAATGTTACCATAGCAACAACTGCAGGAGCACCGAAGAAGACAGATATAATCATTGATGATGCGTAGACATATTTCTTTATCCAGCTCATCTCTTCCTTCCTTATCTCTTTTACCTTAGACAAGAATGCCAATTCCCAACCTTGAAGCTTAAGAATACGCATGTTTCGCAATATTTCCGATATAGATCTCATTCTAGCATCTTTAGCATTCATAGTCTTCTCCTGATAATTCCGCTGGATCCTCCCCAAAGGTATGTTAGCCAACATTATCAAAACAGTGGCAGCAAGGGCAGCAAATGCTGCCAAGCCAACAGTAGAGTATAAGATAACCATTGCAAGGCTAATATGCACTGGGAGCAGCCAAAATTCATGCAAGAACCAATTAAAATTTCCTACGCGCTCAGCATCAAGGCTCACAATATTGATTAGTTCTCCACTTGAGTTACCTTGCTTTGACTGGCTGGAGAGTGAGAGACCCTTTTCAAAAACAATGGCAATAAGAGCAGAACGAACACGCATGCCTAATTGTTGAGACCTGAACAACAAATGCCTTGATGAGAGACCTTCCACAATCTGAGAAACAATAAATGCCAACACCAGAAGGTACCCTTCTTTAGCAGATCGTTGGGTTTGATTCAGATAGTCAACAAAGTACTCGATCAGATAGGGACCAACATAGGAAGTGACAGTACGGAGTAGGGCATAAACGGCAGTAACACTGATCAGTTTCCATGTTGTGTGAACAAGAGCTTTAACTAGTTTAATTGTTGTAACATCAGTGTGTTGTTCTGTAGCAGACATCGAGTAAACATTTGATTTAAACTCAGGCCTAATTCCATGGACACTGTCACTCTCATCCAAGAATGGCACATCATCAAGATCTAGTACTTTCCTCTTCCCAAGGTCAAGTAAAGGAGCCATCCATGAAAATGTGATACTGCTAAACAATCCAACATCTGTGAAAATTGATGTATGGTTTGCTGCCTCAGATGAGAAAGATGATTCACCGTTCAAAAGTGGCTCCTCCATTATAATAAATAGATCCTGAATGAGAAAAAAAAACCTTATAAATGTAAAATCTATTTGTTAGTTGCACAATGCTGCTATCATTTTGGCGTAAGGAAATTTTAATCGGAGCTACTAGCAAAACGTTATGCTACTTTAAAGGTTTCATGTGTTAAAAAAAAAAATTTAACACCCGGAGCTGAAGTGCCAAGAAACATGAGCAGGGGTTGTTTTGAGAATTATAGAAGATAACAGGGACTAATCTGTATAAGAGCATATTTCTTGGATAATTTTTATTTCTCTAAAATGACTGTGATGATGTCATGCCGATGCACAAGTGAAGTAATAATGCTAGTATAGAAAATGAAGTTATAATGCTGGTATAGAAAAATAAATTAATAGCCTATTAGTCCAGATAGTTAGGATCTGATCAGACCTCATGAGTTTAGTTAGGATGAAACCTGGCCGGTCGATGGCGGCCGGCGGCGCCATGCGTGGCTCACTGGAGACGGTCGTATCCGACCACCCAGTAGCCAGAATGCTACGGGAAGCGGCTCCAATTTATGCGGGGAGGATGGAGAGCTCACCTAAGGTGTTGTTGAACTTGAGGATTGCCGGATGGTGGAGCGCGACGGCGAGGATTCCGGCAGAGCGTCGCGGCGGAGCTACGGTACGGGGCGAGAACTCGTCCAGATCAAGCAATGCGGGGGCGGTGGGACGTCGCGGTCCTCGGCTCGGCGCCGTTGGTTTGCGGGATCCCTGGCGGTTAAGATTTTTGGGCTCGGGTTTGGCAGTTCGTGCGGCAGAGGCAGTGGAATGTTGGGTTTTATAGGGGAGGCCGGAGGCATCGCAACAAATTCGGAAAGGAGGGAAGGAGTTGGGCGGCGATATCTTCGGCGGATACCTCGTCGATTTTGGTAAGTCGGGTTGAACGAGCTCTTTTCAGTTTCAGTTTTGGTGTGTTCTTGGTCATCAATACCGTCCATCCGAGAAATCCGATCATCGTCGCCGATTCCGTGCCCGCCGCTGAGAAACCAACTCCTTCCTAAATTGTCGCCGCCTTCCGAATCCTTCCAAAATGTCACACGAATGCCTTACCGCCGTTGGGATGGGATAGCCCCGGTTCGCGTCGCCGCCCGCCGCCTCCCCGGCCTGCTCCACTCCACCCAGGCCCACGCCGCACTGCTACGGCCAGCCGCCCTCCACTCCGTCAGTGCTACCACACACTGGCCATCGGTATTCGTGGGGAAAAATGCCCGTCTCCTCGTGGAGGCGGCCACCGACCGGATTTCTCCAGTCTCGACAATACCATGGTGAGGATCTCCACAACCAGGCCGACCTCTAGCACACCTAGGCGCTAGGGTTTGGGTCTGCGCCAACTGACAATTGAGACAGGTAAATCTTCACTTGACACTGAGCTAGCCATTGAGCAGGTCTTCCTTATTTTAAAGCTATCTACATGTCTGGTATACTTGGTCTTAACTATATCCTCTTCAATTAAGTGGAAATTGTTACAACTTCTGATATGCACTGTTGTTGTTACTTCTTATACATAACATGGTACTGGTACTTAATTTAAGCTCTTCTTTCATGGACTGGTGTTACTGTCTCACAACTGAGCTTAAAGATTAGACATGTATAGTTTTACTTGCTAAAGTGTTAACATTTTGCATTAATGGCCCAAATTGCAAGAACATTGCTGAATTCTGAAAGTACAAAGCTATATAATGCTACACTGCTGATCTGAAGTTGCATCTGGAGGATCTTGGTGATTTCTTATTTTCTGATGGGAAGAACCACTCCCCAATACATCGCAAGACAAAGGATGGCAGAGGAAAGATATTGATGCTTGCATCTTCATTCTGTTCCTCACTTATTGGAAGAAAAGTTTAGCTAATCCGATTTATTTCAATTAGGTGCCTGATGTTTTTGTCATAATAGTGCAGCAGCCCAATAACTTGCATCTTTCTACCTACTCTGAAACATTAACCAAACATGCAAGCTCATTTCACACCTCTGTATCAATATGATGTCTCATGATATCCAAATATTTCATACCTCTGTATCAATACCTAAGTGCTTATGCAAACAGGGCCTGACAGTTACTTGCTCAAAAAGGGGACGAAATGTATAAATTCGTAGCCACTCCAAGTGGTTGCAAACACTTCTAAAGAATCCTGATGCTATTATGTTTAATTACGTATCACCTCTCTTCTTAGTGGCATTCCTGGTGGCGGTTACCTGAGCCTCGCCTTCAATTTATATCTTCACTGTAAGTCCCGATAACAAATTAATATTTTTCTTATAATTTCTTTAGTTTGTTCCACATTATAATTGCATTTTAAATTAAATATGTTTTTTAGTAACTAGATTAAATGCGATTCAATATGTTGCTCATTTTCCCAGATATACCTGATCCTCATGACTTGCAATATTTCTTGGAGTTCCAAGTGCCTCTTCAATGGGCACCTCATGACTTGTTAAATGTATAATGTCTGTAAATGCTCAAAGATGTCATGTTATTTGTATATGTAGGCTGTGGTAGGCACCACGTTCCACCCAAGCCGTTCATCAACTGTTTCCTGCTGCCGGCGATAGCTTATCTCCTCACATGCAAGTACCATACGATAAATCCAACAAGAGTGAATGCACTGCCGTTGTCGAGCATATCCGGTGTTGAATATTGCAATAGAACACATGTTCGTTCACTGTGACCTGACCTGAAGCCAGAAAATCTTCTTTTGAATTCAAAATGGAATGTCAAGATTGCAGATATTAGGACAGGGGGAAAGTAAATGAAGGATGGTTTAGTCTATGGAGGAGAGATCAGGCTTTGGATCTGTATTCGTGTCATTGATAGGATTGACTGGTTTGAAGAGAGGAAATATGCAGCAGAGATAATGGTAGTATATGGTGCTGGTCTTGCGTGAAACCTCATTAGGAGTTGGGACCATTGCTTTGTATATATTCTGGGTAATCTTCTTGTACATCAATTTGCTACTATGTTCTTTCTGTATCCAGTTCATCCTGTCTGTGTGCTGGGATCAGACCATCAGACTATCAGAGAATATCAAACTGGGTACTTTTACATGGTTATGTCTCCATTTTTGTGATTACTACCGTTTCACCAAGTGGATGTTTTCTTTTATGTAGCTAATAAGGGGACAAGTTCCAAAAGATCAGGAAGGGAAGCCAAGCCTTCCTCCAATTGACAAGTACATTTCTTGTGCTTATCAGTGAAGGAAGTCTTTGCCATATAGATCATGACAGACATCCAGGTCCACTGCCCTAAAGTTGGCATGATGAATCTACATATATTGAAACGTTTACAGTCCCATACATATCTAGTAGCAAAATGTAGTCTAACGTGTATGTACATTTTTTTTCACCTTATTTTGGTCGGACGCATGTCCATGCTCAAAAGTTCATTTATCACCAAATTCCGAGATTAGAGTATTGGAATGATATGTTTTTGCAGTATTTGCTCCTTACCTTACTATAGTTTTCAGGCATCCAGAGATAGCAGGCACATATGTGAAGTCACCTCTAGAACGGAAATTTGATAGAAACTGCTGCTTTCTTGGCACTTATTTGATATTTGTAACGTGGAGAATGGTATGATGGATATTGTTAAACTTGTGAATGATATGTTTTGGTTACATGGAGCAGGAAAGGGGCCTCCTGAATTTAAGTAATAAATTTCAGAGAAGCGACAGTGATTTGAATTTTGTTTATTTTCGTCCTTTTGATCTGAAATCAGGATCTGGACCATTGATAAAGCATCGCCACAGTAAAATTTGGAACAGTAAAGTTTCGCTGAACAGTGTTTGCTACAGTATGTTCATGACACTGTTGCTGCTCTCTAGAATTACTATAGCTGCCTTCTTCAATTCAGTTGATCCGGATCACCTGAATTGGAGGTCAAAATTCACCAAAATTACTTTAGCTGGAATTTGCACCAGTTTTCCACCACAAGATCAGAAGCAGACGCCTAGGATTTGATGCTACAGGGCATATAAACAGTGTTGCTACAGTAGTTTCAGAAACAGTAAATCAGAAAAGTACTGATGCTATAGGACCTATAAACAATGTTTGCTGCAGTAGTTTCAGGAACAGGAAATCAGAAAAAACATTTTTTGCTGCAGTACTAATTCACCTTACTATTCATCAGCTCCTATTTTACTATTCGAATTGCTACAATTCTCTGCATTTTTACTTTAAATGCAGAGGATCTGGGCACGTTACTTTATATGCTTTGCTTCCTGCGCTATTGACGTTACTTTGTATACAGTAGTTACGGCTCAGATTTTTTGTGACACAGTAATTTCTAACATCGTTCACTGTAATAGCTTATAGTAATTTGTGGTCTGAATCGGGTAGCCCTGCGTTTGTTGGGTGCCTAAATTGGTTGGTTTGTTAGCGTGCAGGAGTCGACCATCGGTGTGGCTTTCTTCTCACAGGTCTTGGCAATGAACAATGAGATGAAGTTCGAGATTTGGAACACGGCAATGAAGGAGATGTATCACAATGCTGGATTAGATCTGGTACATTGCAATTTAGTTTTTTTATTTAGTACTTATGTTTGTAATGTAAGGCAATTGTGTTGTCTTATTTGTAATAGAAGAAATATTATATTGTTCTGTCAGTAGTGTAGCAGGACTCGTACTAGTTAACTTACATACATAAGGTGAAGCACCGTTTAAATATGGACCTTTGAATTTTGAAAGAGAAAAAGATAAACAACATATGAAATATAATACAATCGTCAGTTGACAACGCTAGTGTGTTCCCTGCTGTTGCCATTTTCTTTCCTTCTTCAGGCGTGGGCGGCGCGTTTGGGCGCAATCTCTGGGTGCAATCACCGCTATCGAGGTCCTACGCGGCACAGGCAGTCGTGGGACAGCGCAGACGTTGGGGGTCAGGATGAAAGTGGGTCACTTTGGGTCAACCCAATAGCTAACCCATATGATTCACAATAATTAGTATGGGTAATGGGTTGGTTTGACCCATGATTAGTACTAACTCATAATACCTATGTCTTGACTCAAAACCCACGTCTTGGCTACCGACGTCATATTACAGTCTTGCAGACTTCCCCATTGCATCTGCCATCTTGAAAGATTTTTTCTCTCTCTTGCGAACTTCCAAATTGCATCCCTTTATTACGACTAAGAACACATCAGCTAAAGGGCATGAATGATTTCTTTTTCTTCTAAATTGAACTGAAGTAACACTCCATTAACAAATTGAAAGCTTCACATTTCAAAATAGAGCTACAATGCCCATTTACAATATAACATAATAAGTGTAACTGCTGAAATAAGCTCAAGTGAGACAACAATCCAGTATAAAAAAATAATAATGGCTTCTTAGTTAGTACAGAGAGACATGAATTATTATTACTATTCATATCATGATAATTTCAATCCTTTGCTCCTTACTTTCTATACCAATTGTGCAAATAAATGAATGGCCAAGAACATAATAACTGAATGTGCAAACTGTGATGAACAACTGGCACTGAATTATCCTTCCAAAGCACCTTCTTGTGCTCTCACTGATCTCCTACACTACCACTTGTAATATAACCTTATCTGGAGAAGGAGATGCAACATTAACACAAAACTTTTAGCTATTATGATGTCACAAACATTGACTAACTAATATTTAACAGGAAGCAGCAACAATGACCAAGTAAAATTTAGCTAGTATTTAATAGTACGTACATGCTGCTCGCAACCAGTCATGAAGACAAATTAAAGCTTCTACTGTTTCAATGGATAATCTGCTCCGAAAGTCGCTTACCACTCGCCCACCAGTGCTAAAAGCAGATTCAGATGCAACAGTTGAGGCAGGTATAGTAAGGACATCACGCGCCATACAAGACAGAACTGGCCATTTCGTGGAGTTTGATTTCCACCAACCTAAAATATCAAAATCATCAGTGCGAGGGACCAGGCCTTCATCCAAAATAATTATCAAGCTCATTCGATGCTTGAGTTCTCAGCACTGTTCTTTGGTGTTGGTCCCAATCAACAAATGAGTAGTCATCATTTGTAGAACTAATTTCATCATTACCTATTCCATCTGTAGATTCAGTACTTGAGTGATTCACTTGACAAGAATGTTCATTGAAGAGCTTTAGAAGCGTTCTCCTTACTGTATGCAAGTGATTTTCCACGTCAGTCATGAAAGCTTGTTTCAACCGAAATTCCACAAATGAATACTTAAACCTTGGATCAAGAATAACAGGAATGGACAAAGATAAGAATGAGATACTCCAGTAGTGCTTAAATTTCTTCTTCATTTCATCTCCCTAACCATATCTACAATGAGCTGATCCTTGGTAGCAGATTCTTTGTCCATGGCTAATTTGATCTTCCAAAGCTCATGGAACGCACGGTTGGCTGTGGGATAAGAGGATCCAGATACTACATTTGTAGCCTCATAAAATGTTTTCAGAAACTTGCAAACAACTCTAGACTGCTCCCATTCAAGCTCTGACGGTGCTTTCTGGTAATTCTTGTCTTGCCTGCTCAGTTCATCAAATGCTAACCTCAAGGGGTAGGCAGACTCAAGCATCAGATAAGTAGAGTTCCATCTAGAAGATATATCAATGTTGGGCTGGTTTTCAAGAGAAATTCCAACTTGTACAACTATTTCCTCAAATTTTTCTCTACGAGACTGCGAGCTTCTTATGTACT
>BCLF01000216.1:64296-78614 GCA_001602275.1 Zoysia japonica
GGTGCTTTCTGGTAATTCTTGTCTTGCCTGCTCAGTTCATCAAATGCTAACCTCAAGGGGTAGGCAGACTCAAGCATCAGATAAGTAGAGTTCCATCTAGAAGATATATCAATGTTGGGCTGGTTTTCAAGAGAAATTCCAACTTGTACAACTATTTCCTCAAATTTTTCTCTACGAGACTGCGAGCTTCTTATGTACTCGACACTTTCTCTAATGTTGTCTACAATCTCACCAATCTGCTTGAGCCCATTCTGAACAACAAGGTTTATAACATGTGCTGTACAACGAACATGAAAGAGCAATCCTTCACATGGTAACATTTTCTTTAGCATCAGATTAGGTCTCAACAAGTCAATCATGGAGTTGTTAACTTTGGCATTGTCTAAAGTTATGCTAAAAATCTTGTCCTCGATATTCCAACCCTGAATGCGTTTCAGTATGACATTAAACATGCACTGCACATTGTGAGGAGATTCCATCATAAAGAACTTGATAATTAATTTTTTGATCTTCTAATCCCTGTGGATGAAATGGCTAGTAATACAGAGATATCCTAAGGTCTGATTTGACGTCCACATATCAGCAGTCAATGACACTTTTGAACTGGAATTCTTTAACAGCTCTCTTAATTCCAGCTTTGATTTTTCAAAGGCTTTCATACAATCTAAACTTTATAGTGATCCTTGATACCATTTTGAATAATGGGTTCAAATGGGAAACAAAATCTCTAAATCCTTCATATTCAACTAGAGAGAATGGGAGTTCATGCAAAACAATCATGCGAACTAGTGACTGACGTGTTTCTTCATAATCATAAACCCAATTTTCTAGAACATCAACATCAGTAGGGTTAGCACCAGCACGCAATTTATCTACAAACACATTTACTTTTGACCTTGCTTTGCACCGATTCAAATGCCTTTTCAAATGAATTGTTCCAATACCTTGTCTCGCACTAAGATGATCATAACAATGAATGCATTTTGCATGTAAGATCTCACCATTATGATAGATAGGCTCGAACTCCTTCCAATGAACAGACTTGAGTTTCCTTTGCTTATCATTTTTTCTGGAACCTGCATAATTTATAACAAAAATTTGTATCATATGGACTAAAATACTACCACATACTTCAGAACAATGTACCTATTTATAGGAAAGATAAAAGGGAAAATATTCTTGTCTTACCCTGTGAATTTCGTGCTGTAGAAGGTCCAGGAGATCTCAACCTTGTTGATGGGGATCGAAAAGTAGGAGAGACCGTCATTTGCAGCTGAGGAGACATTGCCATTTGATTGATTAACCTTGAAGCTGGAGAACCCACGACACACCTTGCTCGTTTTGCAGAGTCATTTGCATTTGTAATTTGTGCTTTAGTTCGCTTGGCGATTGGAGGACTGTCAGGTCTAGGAATCACAACCTCCACTACTGGGGTGCCCTGTGAAGAAGTACCACTAGGGAGGTGACTATATTGACCCTCCTCATTTTCTGAAGCACTAGCCATAGGAGTAAATGTGTGTCTACAAGTTTAAAAAAAATAGTGTCATTAGTTAGCAAGAATAGCAAGAAACTTCTTCAAATAATTAATCTACAGCTTGAATATGCTTTCTCGAGCAAATAGCAACTGCAGCTGTACAGAAGCTACAAAACCAAAAAAAAAAAAATAAGGCTACAGATTGAATATGTTTTCCAGAGCAAGCAGCAACTGCAGCTTCTTACCATGATCTACAGCAACTAGTACATCTAAGCAGCAGGTCAGCACGTCTAAGCAGCAGTGCAGAAGCAAATCAGCCAGCACATCTACATAGCAGTACAAACGCTAATCAACCAGCAGGCCATCTAAGCGGCAAGCCAGCAGCTAGTCGGATATTATTTGGATCATACAGGCAGGCACATGGAGAACTGGTACAATCCAATCTTCAGCACAAAAACTGAGAGAAAAAGGCACAAAGAGAATCCAAACTTTAGATCAATGGCTACTGAAACAACAGATGGCCACGAAATCTCGAGAATGAAAGGCATACAAGTGCTGGTCACCTTGCAAGGCACCTGGAGGAGGACCCGAGTTGCCGGCGGGAGAGGTAGCGACCTGGTGGTGAGGACCTTGAGATTATCTGTGACATAGACGAGGAGACGACGCCATTGCTGTGGAGGTCGCCGGATTGGGGCAAGATCGAACGGGGGCGGCGTCACTGTTTTAGGGTGGTAGAATTTGGGCTACCCAGCGACCCATCGGGTCGATCCATTTTAGTCCAGCTTTTTAGTGGGTCAACCCACAAAGGTAATTACACCATGTTTTGTATTTTGGATAATGGGCCACTGGACCAGCCCATCGAAACCTACATCCTGAGCTGGGGGTGAGATATCCCTTTCCTTCCCTTCCATTTGTGGCAGCGCAGACGACGCGGTGGTGAAGAAGCACGGCTGCACGGGGTTTGCAGTTCGCTGCGATGAAGCATGCTCGCATTGCCAGGTCTAGTTAATCTGAAAGCCTGCTCGCGTCTCGCCTGATGCTCGTCGGCCTAGTTAACATGCTGCTGAATTTTTGTTGCTGCCGTCGTTCTTGAATGAATCGCCAGCTTCTTTTGTGATGGCTTATTTCTTGAATATTTGTTGTATTTTATCCATTCCTTCATGATTTACAGTGCAAGTGTCATTTTTATTTCAGGTTAATCACGCACTGCTACTGGAATTTTCAATAAAAGATGGTAATTTATTCGGTTCATAATTTCATATTAAAATTTCTTTTAGAACCGTTAACATGAAAAAATATGACACATAAACTTCCATGGTTCGAGGAACCGATTGAGCAGCGAGAGCCGGCCGACTCTGATTTGTCCCAAATCCGGGTGAAAAGATTAAGCGACCGAGAAGAGAGTTGAATCGGGCACTGACATTACTAAATTTTTTTTACACTTCCTAAAATCTAGCGCGTTAGCAACCAACTCCTAGCAAGATAGAGCTAATCACAAACTAAAAGCAAGCTAAGAGATAATCAAAGAGCATAAGCTAAAAGAAGAAACAACCTATTAAGCTAGTACGCACCCCGAAACAACCTATCAAGCTAGTACGCACACCGGCATGAGAGCCACCAAGAATAATAACCAAGCACCCTATCACACTACTTGCAATAATGTAAATGTGGTAAGTAAGGAGAAGAGTGAAAGAGATACTCAGCGATTTTTCTCGAGGTATCGGAAGGATGGCGCCTTCCTCTAATCCTCGTTGAACCACTCCCTCGGAGTCTTGGTTCCTCCCGTCCTTCTAAGAACAATGCTCAAGGGTACACTTCACTCCCGGAGTGAAGACACCGGCGCCCCGGTTGTCGCACACAATACCCAAGCGCTAGAGCAAGTCTCCAAGGCTCGGGCGCTAACTCTTAGTGTCCTTTTCAAGCAGGAGATCCGGAACCGCGTACAAACTTGATGTCTACTTTCACAATCTCCTCGGAAGCTTGACAATGACACCTAACCGGTCTAGGCTGCCATAGAACAAGAGTAACAAACCAAAGTCACTCTTCTCAGCCTCACAAGCTCTAGAAATACGTGGATGCTCTTTGCTACTCTTCACAAGCACTGAAGATCTCACTAGATGCTCTCTTGTGCTCCCTTGACGAAGAATGGCTCACAACAAATGATCTCCAACTGTTCTGGACGCGAGCATCCTCCACAATAGCTCCCTCAACAATTTAAATAGGCCTCAAGCCACGAAACAACCGTTAAGAGCTGTTACCAAAAAGCTGATTGCCTTTTGCAGTCACCGAACTGTCCGATGACTGGGAACACCGGACTATCCGGTGACTCTTGGATCTCCTCCTAGCAGAAAATAATCTCTTTGAAATCCATTCTATGTGACACCGGGCTATCTGGTTCATACCATCACCAGACTGTCCGGTGACCTTCTCTTTTGGATCACCAAAGACACTTCTTCTGGACTCCTTCTCTTAGACACACTGGATTGTCCAGTCTCTGACTGACGGACTGTCCGATGACTTCTTCCTGAGACTCCAGAGAGCTCCTCTCTCTGGACTACAAACTTCAGCACTCATCGGACTGTTCGGTACTCCCGTTGGACTGTCTGGTGACTCTAGCTTCACTGCCTCCAGAGAACGCCTTCTCTGGTCTCCTGCCACGAGCTACACCGGACTATCTGGTAACTCCTTCAAATGCTGAACTTGAACTGCTTCAAAGGACTTCACGCTTTCGGCTTCAAACCTTGACACCTTCAAGCTTTCACTGATCACTCAAGTGCCTCAGAGAACTTAGATCATCCACACAGCCTAATTCCTATAAAACTGAGACGAGCGACCCGACCCCTCTTAATAGTACCGGTGTTTTCTATTGACACAAGGACTAAAAGCTAAGCCACACTTGGCTCTAAACAATCCTTAGCCTTGAACCAGCAACCTCCTTAGAAACACTCTGGAAGCACGGACAACCTTGCAGCAACCAACTCGTAGAAGTGTAGAATGGTGAAGATAAACCTGCATCCAATGAGTTAGTTCATGATTCTCATTCAATCACCAAATCATTCATACCTTTGAGGGTCTTCAATGGTTCTGAAGCTTACAATCTCTCCCCTTTTTGGTGATTGATGACAAACATAATGCAAATGATCGAGATGATACAAAAGATAGGAATGAAAGCACAAGACAACCTTAAAAGAACAAGGTAGGCACAAGTTGTCTTACCATCTCTTACTATGAAGTCCACAAAAACATGAGGTTTCATACCTTAGCTTTAAAAACTCCCCCTCGATAAGTGCATTGCTTGATTTTATAGGTAGTGGCTTCGATCATCTCCAAATATCTCCCCTCTACTTGTCTCCTGTGAATATAGAATAATAACAAGATAAGTAGAGGGCCAAGGAGAGCAATCAAAAGGATAAGAGGAATAAGAAAGATTACTCCCTTTGATTTCTTGAAAAACTTCATCTCATATCTTTCTTCTATTTTTCCATCGTCTTCTCTTCTTTTCCATTTCTTTATGCTTCTCGATCATCTCTTTTCTTCTCTTCCATTTCTCTTCTATGCTTCTTGATCATCTTTTTTTTTTCATTTCTCTCCCCCTTTGTCATCTATCAACCAAAAAGGAAACACCACAAAGAGAGAGAGAGAAAATTCCATATAGCAATACTTATGATAAGATATAAAACAACATTACCGGATTCTTATATTCTTTCTCTTGCTCATCATCTCCATGTGTCTTGATCAACTTCTAGTTCCCAAGTCCCTTCTCCCCCTCGAGTTAGTATCCGTCCTACAAAATCAATAAAGATACTTCCTCTTTTCTCAACGAGAGGGGGTTAGTGATGCATATGAGAATGTATGAATCATTGTCTTTGAGCCGCATAAGTAGATTTAAACTTAAAGCTTGAAAGAACATGATTCAATGGCATGAAGCTCACAATTGCTATGAAGGAGTCTAAGAGCAATCAACTTATATTGCTTATGAGTAACTCCCTCTAGACTCGTGCTTAACGTCAGGACCCTAGATGCAATGCATGAAGTGCACATGAATGTAAAAATAAGAGAAAAAGATGCATGCTCATGATGAAGAAGGACTAGAAAAGAAATACCCTCGTCACATTTGAATCCCCTCGCAAGTTTACTCACAATGATCCTCATCTCCTAGCCTTGGACATCCCATGAACCTCCTTCCCAAGCTTTCCAAGATCATTGCTATCTTGAAAGGGTTTGATGATAGTCCTACAAAACAAGAAGAACACCCAAAACAAAGCACACACAAGCAAACAAATATACACATAAGAAATGCTAAGCTTTGAAGTTTACTCAAGTGAAGTTCGAAAGATCAAGAATGTTGAGCTCTCCTCTTAGCCTGTTGAAATTATTCTCGTCAAGGGGCTTTATGAAGATGTCGACCAATTGATCATTTGTCCTCACACTCATCAGCTCGATGTCCTTCTTGGCAACATGATCCCTTATGAAGTGATGCTTGATCTCAATATGCTTAGCATGCCCATGATCGCCCTTATGAAGTGCCATATTAATTGCACTCTCACTATCACAATAGAGAGGGATCCTTCTTCTCAAGTTGGTGATCCTTCTTCTCAAGCGCTTTTACTCGATGCAGGTTCGGTATGCGCCGCAGTTGCCCTTCGTTCTGAAAGGCCTGACCTGCACCTTACCCGCGGGCAAGAAGACGGATATCGTCGGAAGAACAGGCGGCGGCAAGTCCACCTTGATCCAGGCACTGTTCCGCATCGCGGACCCGTGGTCCGGGCAAGTGCTGATAGACGGCATCGACATCAGCACTGTTGGACTGCATGACCTTCGGACAAGGCTGAGCATCATCCCGCAAGATCCTGTCATGTTCGAGGGGACCCTGCGAAGCAACATTGATCCTCTTGGGGAGTACAGCGACGAACAGATTTGGGAGGTTTGTAGTACTCCTACATAACTCTATTTATTGATAAATTACAATAATCGTTTTTGGTTTGGGGGTTAAATTAATTACTGTGGTTTTGTTTTCCCTAGGCACTGAAATCCTGTCATCTCGCTGATGAAGTCAGGAAGAATGATCTTAAGCTTGACTCCATAGGTATGTATGATCGATGATATCTGCTAGAAAGTCCCAAGCAAGAACATTGCTCCATCCCAACCATAACTCTGTTTCTTTTCAACGCAGTGATCGAAGACGGCAAGAAATGTCTGCTTGGGCAGGGTGATTCTGAAGAGACGACAGGTCCTGGTCCTCGACGAAGCCACCTCGTCCGTGGACCCAGTAACAGACAGTCTGATTCAGAACACGCTACGAACCCAGTTCCCTGAGTGCACGGTGATCACGGTCGCGCATCGGATCACATCGGTTCATGCATGCGACAGAGTCCTGCTTCTCGACGACGGTTAGTTATATACACTCCCCCCGTTCTTTTATTGATATCGCCGTTAAACTTTTAAATTCAACTTTAACCATTTGTTTTATTCAAATTTTTTGATAAATTTTATATATTTTGATATAATTTAATTTATCATTTGAGTTATTTGAATCAAAACTTAAAATTTTACACATTTGAGCAATTTTTTTTAATAAGACGAATGGTCAAAGTTGATCGTAAAAGTCAAATGGCAATATCAATTTAATAACGGAAGCAGTACTTATATATACTGGAATATGTATGTATATGTGGCACCCCGTTTTTGAAATGCACTGTGATACACGTATCTGTCTCTGGATCAGTAGCTGATATGCACAAACACAACAGAATGTATATTGAAAGCATACTTCGATAGGACAATAGATACCTGGGACAGAACTTTTAGCGGCAACACGGCAAAGATCTCTATGATCTAACACTGGTCGACCAGCCAGAAGTGAAGCAAGCAGTGGAACACCAAGGCCAAATCTACAAGCAGACTTGGGAAGCAGAACGAAAACCCAGCACATCGTCACCTACGCGGTCATCTCTGTCTAAAACCACAAATACAAACGGGTGAGTACATAAAGTACTCAGCAAGCTCTAACACTAGGCAAGGGTATATATATTTAGATGCACATTTGGTTATAGCAAAAATGAGGCTACAGGGTTCAATTTTTGCGATAAGCCAGTTTTTATGCAGGGTTCACTACAGAAGATTTTAAAGGGGAGTGAAAACATTTGTTGTGTATATTTTAGTAGGTTGGACCTGGAGGAGCATAAACCATTTTCGCCAGTTTCCAAATTTTAACTGGAAGGGCCTTCACTATCCCATCTAATCACTTTTTAAAACACGGGCACCTACACCCACTCACACGTCAAAGATATCATAGAAAACTAATCGTAGGGTACCCGAACAAATAGCATGCCAATACCGTGACAACGACCTATCCGGAAGAATTTTACACTCTGCAAAGGTTGTACATTGTACCCACAGGTTATGCTACTCCTGATCAACAGAGTTGCATAATGCTTACCCCACAACTACATAGGTTTCCACAGATTTCACCCAAGATGCATCCAGGGGCTATCCGTCGGGGTTTCACTCCTGATGACGCGACGGTACATTCCCGAAGCTGTATCGTGAAGATTTACCGCAGTCACGTCTTTTTCTGGTCCCCTACTACACCGGGTATTACCAAACCAGGGGCTATATCCGTGGGCTTACGATCCCATGACACGAGCAATTACATGGTCGAAAGCCGGGCAGCGAGTTATCTCACGCCTTGCTCCTTGCTCCTGGCCTCTTGTGTCACTTCGACCTCCTAGTGGCTTGATGTGAAAAACCTACATAGCAGAGATAATTTCTGTCCAATATATACAGGTTCTGTGGTTGCACAAAAATCGCTAAGTCGAGAGCTAACAAACCGGTCCTTATATGGCAAGGGTGGCGGACTCGTCCACGGCAGGTGGTCCACACCGACGACTATACACCTATCTCCATCAACTCTTGTGAGCCCTACCTCACGACCAGAATCACTCATGTTCACCTAGCACCAGTTGTACTAATCCCATCCCGTTTTATTTACACACACCACCAAACACAGTTTATCGCATTTTATAAATAAATGGTATATGGTGTAGCGGTGCGAGACACCGCAATTGGGGTCCTAAGCATTCTACTAAACAAGACAACTCTCCGTTCTTAAAGTATTTTAACGACGGTGTCCTATGGTTAACAAAGAGGGTGTCGTCAACGGGTATTCAAGGTATTTAATATTAATGTCTACTAACTAACATTAATATCAGTAAAGCAATCAATCAAGGTAGGATTATAACTAACATAATGTTTTAAATCAAAATATTATGCATAACAGAAAAGATAGGCACTATAGGAGCATTAGCAAAATATAGGATCAATATGATCAAGAGGTTAGAGATTGCCTGCAAACTCCTAATCTTCGGAGCTTGAGGTCGGAGGCTTCTTCATCAAGATTCTAATCTTCTATCTCTGGCTTCGCGTCCAAATCCTCTTGAAGCTTGACACTTCCTTATACTCAGCGTTATCTACGCGAAAGGAAACACCTAATAAAACTACCGAAAAAGAAACAAGGCTCGAGAAGAAGCAATAAAATCCAAAGAACTCCGAATAAGAACCAAATAAAATCCAAAAGAAAGCAGATGACGTGGCGGCTATTGCATTCTAATTTATTTTAAACACTTTTATTTATGACTGAGATGATCACGTGGGTGCACTATGAGTATTGGATCATCGTTAGGGCTTTCCTAATGTTGCTATATACCAGTATGCTATGTGACATTGCACGACCAATGTGGCGTGCACGTCCCGTGTGTAAGTGTACCTACATGTACATGGGTACAAGTACCTGATAAGTACGTGATTATGATTATGTTTGTCTGTGGCACTAGTGCATGTATATACAGGCGAGATGCATGTATATAGGTGGCAACAACTTGGGTTAGTAGGTACACAGTGTGCTATTATTTGTTGCCTAACTTCTATATGTAAGTGGTTCCTATTGTTTCGCAATTAACTACCATATTTTATCCCTATAGTTAAACTAGTGAGGTTGACTGGTGGAACTTGCACTATTGTAGTATAATATACATGAAAATCTATTGTGATTAGAGATTAATTATTTTACTTCCATAACTAAACTATTCTAATTAATTGATAATACCATATTAATGCATGCTAACATGAAGTGCAATGAATATGCAGCTAATTAATATTTACTTAAATATATGTTTCTACTTAAAACTATAGTACTTAAAACTAACATGGATATGCACACTTATGCATGGTAATGATGCTATAAAATCATGCTGATAACGTGGAATGCACACCTATCTAATATGAGCTATGCTAAAGAATAGGTCGCAATAAAAGGCACGCATTAAAACCAACTCCAATAAAACTTACTATTAAGATACACCAGCATGATCGGATGTTGGCTGAGGTGTGGATGGTTCGAATGTGGTGGGGCTCGAGATAACAGTTTCAACGGTGCCAAAATCACAGAAAATGGAGTTGAGGGGTGTCGGTGGTGAGACGAAAAAGGTGTTCATGATGGAAAACAGAAAATCTCCCCCGTGGACACGCTATCCGGCATGTGTCCACAGCTGTCGGGTGTGTGTGTGCAGGCGTAAAACAGTGGACAAACCACGTGGTGATGTTGCCAGCTGGTCTGTGACTGAAAACTGGCAAAGGCTGCGTGGACACATGGCTCGGTCTATGTCCACGGCCTCTGGACACCTGCGTGAATTGTGACCATGTTTGGGGACACGTGGATCGTGGCCGTGTCTGTGGATACGTGGACTGTGACCGCATCTGTGGACACGTGAACTGTGACGTGTCCGTGGACACGTGAATTGTGACCATGTTTGGGGACACGTGGATCGTGGCCGTGTCTGTGGACACGTAGACTGTGACTGCATCTGTGGACACGTGAACTGTGACGTGTCCGTGGACACGGGAAAGCTATGAAGTGTCCGTGGACACGTGAAATCGTGATGCGACCGTGGACACGTGAAATCATGACGTGTCCGTGGACACATGGAAACTGTGATGTGTCCGTGGACACGTGAACTGTGACCATGTCTGTGGACACGTGGACGCATGGGCCGTGTCCGTGTCTGTGAACACGTGCTCCGAGAGTCCGGTAGTGACCCGACTGGGGGTCACGAAAACGTGACTGTGTCCAAGTTCGCGGACACGAGCTCCGGGTCCAGTAGTGACCCGGCTCGGGGTCACGAGATCGTGACTGTGTCCAAGCTCGATTCGGGGTCACAGGAAGGTGACCGTGTCCGAGCTCCAGAACACATGTGAACGGATTGGCCGGTTACCGTGTCAGGGACACGTGCCGACTACCGTGTCCAACCCTCAGGGTGTGTGTGTGTATGCAGGGGTGTTTCTGTAATTATGAGATAACTAACAGGGACCGATTGGTAAGTCTCTGGACTGAATACGAATGCATACAGAGTTGGAGGGGCTTTTCTGCAAAACAGCTTTTTACTGGATCGGGTGGCTGTTCTTCACCGAGGCCCCTGGTTCTTGTGGACTGGGGCCAAGGCCGGTCCACAGCCTCGCCGTGGTCCACGACTGTGGTCAGGCGGCAAGCTGGCGGAAGAGGCTGAGGCCCCGGGCAGAGCAGAGGCAGGGCGACGTGGGGAGACCAGCCATGGGGTCGGTGGAGCCGGGGAAGGACCTGGGTGAGCCAGCGGCGGACAGGGGGTGGCGCCCGGCACTGGTGCACAGCCTCAGGCCGGCAGCAACGACGGGGAAGCCGGAGACCTGGTGGGGAAGAGAGGGCACGGTGCAGGGATCCTTGCAGCGGGCTCAGGAGTGCCGGAGACGCGTGGAGGAGCGCCGGCCACGGAGCACAGACGACACGCCAGGGCGACGCACGGCGGCACTGCTCCAGTTGATTTCCTGCCGGGCACGCTAGGCCAAATGAGGGAGTGGACAGTAGAGGTGGTTCACAGGTGGTTTAGATGGAGAATTTCTCGCCGGTAAGCGCGAATTTCAGCGGCGCTCGGTGATCAGTGGTGGCCCGAACTGGGGAAGAGCAGGCCAATTGGGGCTCAATTCGGCGTAGGGAAGGTCATGGAGATGGAGGGAAGGAGAGTGGTGGCGTGTCGGGGCGTGGAGGCGTAGCAGCTCGCTGGCGACGGAGAGGAGGCGTCCGACATGGCGGCGCATGGCACCAGCCTGCAGGACGGCCAGAGAGCCTCCGAACTTAGGCAGAGTAGCCAAGGGGCAGTTCGCTGAGTTCCTTCGCGGGCTCAGGCGTGCCAGAGAAGGGCCAGGGCGCGCCGTCAATAGAGAAGGGCGGCGGGCGACGGCGTGCTTCCGACAGGGCGCGGCTCCAAAGACATACCGGCCGAACGGGAGGGCCTAGGCGGTGGTGGAGGCCGGCTGCAGTATGAGGGGAGAGGGTGAGGAGGCGTAGGTGGTGCAGGGTATGCCAGAAGGGGAGGTGCTTGCCGGAGGAGCCGGATTGCGGCGGTGGCCAGCTCGGCACGCAGGGCAGTTTGAGGGGAACGGAGCAAAATATGAGCTCGATTTCACTGCAAACGTGTATGGCCACGCAGCAAACAGCTCGTGCATGCGCTGCGGGTGGCGGGGCGTGTGGCGTGGCGAGCAGGGGCTGCCAGGGCGTGAGCGGCGCGCCGGTGTCCGTGCCAAGCGATGAGGACGGAGTGGAGGGAGGAGAGAGATGAGCGCGCAGTGTTGGGCCGAGCTGGGCTGCGGTAAAGAGAGGGAAGAGAGCCGGCTGGGCCAAGGAGAGGAGAAAAGGAAAAGAGCGGCCCAATGCAAAATTTGGAAATTTGATTTGAATTGAACTCAAATGAGTTGAGAGGATTTTGGATATCTGAGGAACTGGTTGGGTTTAGGATTCAAAAGCAATGCAAGAAAACAAACGGCAAAGAAAAGAAAAACAAAAAGCTATCAATCACTTGTCACTCTTCTAAATTTTAATATTTTGAAATTTTCAAATTAGTTATGTTTTAATTTAGTGAGATTTTTGTCCTTTGAGATAGAAAAGAAAAGAGAAGGTGAGAAGAAGAAGATAAATATGTTAGAGTGATTTGTTAGAATTTTTTTTTGAATTACGCATTTTTAAATTAGTCCTAAAATTTGAGAGGGTCACAGTATACTTGCGAGAGCCCAACCAAACGGGCGGCGTTTGTTGTTCATAACGTCTTAACGCTGTTTGTTCTTGGTTGATGGAACAGGTGAGATTGCAGAGCAGGATGCTCCGACCATGCTGCTGGAGGACTCGTCGTCGTTGTTTTCCAAACTCGTGCATGAGTATACCTTGGGATCGGATTGTAGTTAGCGGATGAAGGAACAGATAAATGGTTGATTAGTGATGCTGTTTTGTAATAGTATAATTTAATGTGTTACCTCCACCCATAATTCTGTGGGGCAGTTGTTCATACTTCATTTGATCTTATTTTGAAATCCCTCGATTTTCAAAATCGAATGTTTTGAGACCCCTGAGACGTGAACAGGCAATTAGCTAAAGCACCAACTTGTCCGTAATGAATGAATCTTCCAACCCATGCTCCTCGAGCACTCGCGCTCCATGGCGTGGACGCTGGTCCATGCCTGCCTGAGGTCCAGAGCAGCTCCTCGTCGATCATGCCACCGTGCGTGCGGCTCTACCAGAATCGACGCCCTCTTTTCCTCTCGCCGAGAGCTCACCGAGGTGCCGCGGCTACCGAGTTAGCGCGCGGCGAGCACCATGGATGGGATTGAAGCTGCCCTGCCTTAGATTCTCCTGCAGAGTGTCCTAACTAACTTGCTGAACACCTTTCTAGTTTTTCAACAGGGTTGACCGCCGGCTCCGACACGACACGGCTGACCGCGTCGCCGTCATTCCGAGAGCACCATGGCGTCGTCGGAAGAACGCGGCGGCCGGCCATTTCCTCGCTGCTGCTTCTTTTGGTCTCGGAAGTGAACGCAAGGTGCGATTTTTGCAGCGGTTTCCTGCAGATTTGTGTCTTCTTGATCGCTTCTGCGGTTTGATCATTATCAGAAAGAGGTGTTTAGAGATAAGGATGCAGCACACGGAGCTGAAAGATAGGATTAGTGATTAGGATTTTCGAGGGTTGTTTCAAGTCAGTTTATATTCAAAACAGACTCGGTTGCCTAGAGAAACAACCGAGCACAATTGTTATCTTCGTCGAGTCCAATCTGCTATTTTCGCTCCTCTTCCCTGTTTGGTCGTCTCTGCGTATATAAGCACGGCGATTGTCTCATTGTTGTTCAGCCAGCGCATCGTTCGGGCAACAGGGGCAAGATGGATGGAGCAACGGGAGAGAACGCGCAGGCGGAGCAGCTCTCGTCTTCGGCAGCGACAGCGTTCGTCCAGGACGCCGCCAGCGACGACGCGTGCAGCATCTGCCTGGAGGCCTTCTCCGCCAGCGACCCCTCCGCGGTACGCACTGCTCCTTTCGTCGCGCCGATGCAGACCAAATCTTTCTCTCGCGTTGGCTCCTCTGAAGACGACGTGCCGGCACGAGTTCCACCTCCAGTGCGTCCTTGAATGGCGAGTGGTCGACCTGCTCGCTCAGCTGCTCCTACTTCTACTACTTGCTAGGATCATCAGAATATGATCTACTAACAATTTAACCCGAAAACTTTCTGATACGTTCTAATGTTGTGACTGATCGTGATCCAGGAGCCAGAGAAGCTCCCAGTGTCCCATGCGCTGGCAAACAATCAGCATGAAGGACCCATCGTGGTAGTAGTGCTAGAAACTCTCTGATATCTACGCATGTTTCGACTGCAAGTTCAGTTCTCATCTCCAGACAGGCCTCACCTGCATTTCTTTTTGATATTTGCAGCCAGGAAATCCTCGAGGCCTTGGAGCAGGAGAGGACCGTGCGAGGAAACCATGCGCGCCGCGCAA
>BCLF01000216.1:79444-90985 GCA_001602275.1 Zoysia japonica
AATGTTGTGACTGATCGTGATCCAGGAGCCAGAGAAGCTCCCAGTGTCCCATGCGCTGGCAAACAATCAGCATGAAGGACCCATCGTGGTAGTAGTGCTAGAAACTCTCTGATATCTACGCATGTTTCGACTGCAAGTTCAGTTCTCATCTCCAGACAGGCCTCACCTGCATTTCTTTTTGATATTTGCAGCCAGGAAATCCTCGAGGCCTTGGAGCAGGAGAGGACCGTGCGAGGAAACCATGCGCGCCGCGCAACCCCTGTTCTTCGACGCCCGGTGCTAGCAGAACATGCTCTCGCAGCCGCTGCTCCTGCTATGGCTCATACAGACGGAACAGGAACAGCTGCCGGCACATCTGTGCAAGATCAGGACGCTGGTGATGGTCCTGTTGGATCAAGTAACAGGTACTGCGTTTATATCATAACAATGGCGTACATGTTTGCGCAGACTCGTCGTGGATTAACACTTGGCACAAAACGATCTGCACCGGATCTTTCAGAAACCAACCTTCGCCTGCGGGATAGCTCCGTCCCTTAGACCGACATATGCATATTGATGGTTGTGGTTTTTCACATTGTTTAGTTTCCAAGCATTATTGAAAACGTGCCTTTTTTTTTGCGGGGGTCCGGAAAGGGTTGCATGTACGTTGCCTCAGGACTGTCACCTTCAGCGTTTTGGGAGCTGGTGTCGGAAGGTCTATGTACAGATGGTTGTGCAGCTCTCGCACGTCACATGCGGATCCAAAATATCTGCAATGCCCAGGGCGTGTTTCATGTGGGTCTAATATTCAGTCGCGTGAAATACTACACCTTTCTAGCATTGGCTTAGTGCAAAATTATATTACTCGGTGATAACAATTTAAAAACAGAGCCAGTATCACTGATGACTATATCTGATATAATTTCAATCTTAGTTTTGTTTGCTTAAATGAGCTTATACACATGAGGAAAAAAAACAAGTATGAATGCAAGTATCTCAGGCTCCACAGTTATATTTTGTTCACATTACATTACTGACGCCAGAGATCATTCACAGAGTCATAAGCCAGTCACAGTCTTCATATTTGTCCATGATTGGAATGGTCCATAGCAGCCCATACCATTCATTTCCGTAGCAGCCGCCAGCCGGCGTTGGTACAGTGCACCGAATAGGTCCGTATCATGTAGTAGTACCAAGGTGCAACTCGATCAATCTGTGCCTAACATTTTCTCAAATATCCTCTCGTTATATAAGCAAAACCACCAGACATCTGCTTCTCCAACGCCCCTTACTGCCACCAATGGAGCTCTCGCCGACGGTGTCCATGTCAGTGGGAGTGGCACTGGTGGCGATCTTCGTCGTCGCCGTGCTCAGCTCAGTCTTTTCACTGAGCGGGCGACGGAAGGCGCTGAAACTTCCACCGGGCCCGCGGGGCTGGCCCATGTTCGGCAGCCTCGGTGCTCTGGCGGCGGGCGCGCTGCCGCCGCACCGCGCGCTGGCCTTGCTCGCGGCGCGTCACGGCCCGCTCATGCACCTGCGGCTGGGGTCGTACCACGTCGTGGTGGCCTCGTCCGCGGACGCCGCCCGTCTGGTGCTCAAGACCCACGACCTTAATTTCGCCGACCGCCCGCGCACGGCGGCCGGCGAGATCACCTCGTACGGGTACCTCGGCATCGTGCACACGCCCTACGGCGCGTACTGGCGGATGGCGCGGAAGCTCTGCGCCACCGAGCTCTTCTCCGCGCGCCGTCTGGACTCGTTCGAGCGCGTCCGCGAGCAGGAGCTGCGGGCGCTTGTGTGCGGCCTGTTCAACCGCGCGAGCGCCGGGCGCGCGGTCGCTGTCAGGGAGCACCTGGCGAGCCTCACGCTGCGGAACATCCTCCGCATGGCGGTCGGGGAGAAGTGGGCCGGATGCTACGGCAGCGCCGAGGGCGAGGCGTTCAGGGGCGCGCTCGACGAGGCGTTCACCGTGTCCGGCGCGGTGAGCAACGTCGGCGAGTGGGTCCCGTTGCTTGGATGGCTCGACGTGCAAGGGTACAAGAAGCGGATGAAGGCGCTGCGCCGGTTGTTCGATCGGTTTTACGAGCAGATCCTCGACGAACACGAGGAGCGGCGGCGGAAAGCCGGGTCCGGCGAGTTCGTTGCGAGGGACCTGGTGGACGTCTTGCTGCAGCGCGCTGAGGAGGAAAACCCCGAGTCGGAGGCCAGGCTCACGCGCGACGGCGTGAAATCCCTCATCCAGGACATCATCGCTGGCGGCACGGAGAGCACGTCGGTGACTACGGAATGGGCGATGTCGGAGCTCCTCCGCCGGCCGGACGCCATGGCGGCCGCAACGGACGAGCTCGACAGCGTTGTCGGACGCGACCGCTGGGTGACGGAGCATGACCTGCCGGACCTCCCCTACATCGACGCGGTCGTGAAGGAGACGCTGCGGCTGCACCCGGTTGGCCCGGTGCTCGTCCCGCACCACGCGCGCGAGGACGCGGTCGTCGGTGGTTACGACGTCCCTGCCGGCGCGCGCGTGCTGGTGAACGTGTGGGCCATCGCTCGCGACCCGGCGTCGTGGCCGGACGCGCCCGACGCGTTCCGGCCGGAGCGGTTCTTGGGCGGCGGCGCAGGCGCCGTGGACGTGCGCGGCGCGCACTTCGAGCTGCTGCCGTTCGGCGCCGGGCGGCGGATGTGCCCGGCGTACAGCCTCGCCTTGAAGTTGGTCGCGGCCGGCGTGGCGAACCTCGTGCAGGGGTTCGCATGGCGCCTGCCGGAGGGTGTGGCGCCCGAGGACGTGAGCATGGAAGAGCACTTTGGGCTGTCCACGCGCCGGAAAGTGCCGCTCGTTGCAGTCGCTGAACCCCGGCTGCCGATGTGCCTCTACGTTGCCGCCGACGAGTAATAGGAGTAATTCATGAATCTCATACTTACGTTTAAAATCCAACACACTCGGCATGGAATTATGTGCCGGAGTGCCACTTGTCCAGGATATTTTTGACAATCTAAGGCCTCGGCCCTCGGTTCATTAGTCTTCGACATTTGACATACGTGTTCAATTATAAGGGTGTGTTTGGTTCCGGACGAGGAGGGACAAGATGGTGTTATACAGAGATATTTCTGTTTTGTTGGTGTTTGGTTCAGTGTTAAAGAAGGAACATGGATATCTTATCTGGGAATATTTTCTCAATATATTGGATAAATTCATCCTTTAAAATTGGTGGGACGAGCTCATCCGCATTTACTAATCATGCTCATTAGTAAAAGATTAGTGATATTTAAGTATATTGTTTAAATAATTAAGTTTATATTACTATATAATTAATATTTTATGAGTGTTAATATATTATTTAGTAGGTAATTTCTGAACTAATTTGGAAATTATTAGTGTTAATTAAATAATTTTTTGTTGATTAGCAAATATTATGATAAGATATTACTTATTTATTTTAAAATATATTAATTAGTGTATCATTAAATGATAATTAAAATATACAACTAAACAATGATTCTTGTCCCTCTCATTCTTATCCCTCCAACCAAACAAAAAACAAGAAATGACCTCATCCATGGAACCAAACAAATAAACTCATCCATCTCATCCGGAATGACTCCATCCCATCCTTCATTAATGCCCAACCAAACACACCTAAGTGAACTGTTCATGTTTTTTCATCAGCTTAAATTTTTGGGTGTAACTGGTTGGTGTATAGTAGCTCAATATGATATCAGAGCTCAAGGTCTTAAGTTCGAATCCTAGAAGATGAATCTATTAAAATATAAATTGTACGTTACTTATATTCTATATTTGCACCCTACAGTAGCTGCACGTGAAGTTGTATGAAATAAAAAAAATGCAAAAATGTGAACAAGGAGAAGATAATATACCTTAAGAAGGATCACCTCGATTGTCTACCACTGGAGAAAGGTTTGGATCACTGATTCCACGACCTTGCTATAAGATCAAATTACTGACCCTGGTCGCTACCAACGGTATAAAATTTTTTCATTCGGACCGTGTTTCGTTTACTCTTTTTTATACCATTTTCGGATAGACGAAGAAAAACGAAAACGGTATGGTCTTTTTTTTTTTACCGTTTTAGCGAAATTCAGTTTCTAGTGGAATTTTTTTCTGTTTTTACCTTTTCACCAAATACGAAAATAAGATCTCATTTAAACATATTTTATGAAAAATAAAAATTGAAAGTCACTCCCTCCATCCTGTTTTATAAGTCATTTTCGAGTTGGACACGAAAAATAAGAAAATTAAAAAAAGTGAGATGCTCTAAAAATAAAAGGAAAGAGATAGAGTGAAGATGTATTGAGAAGAGAAAAAGATATCTTCGAGAGTGAGAATAACTTATAATTTGAAAAAATTTGAAGAGGTTAGAATGACTTAAAATTTGAGATGGATGGAGTATGAACCAAACAACATCTTATTGACCAATATTGTTAGGTATATATTGTAAGATTTGAACCATATAGTGAATGTTTGATATTTATTTTATTTATATTTTCGACTTTTTTTATTATCAACCATTTTATTTTGTTTTCGAAGCTCCGTATTTATCCGTTGGTTTTTGTTTTCGATTTTTTTCTGCTTCTGTCTAATATTGTAAATATAAAAATAAAAATAGTATTTTCCTAACCATTTTTTGTCTGTTTTCAGCCCTAGGCGTATCATATCGGTCAACGACGGTAAGAGTGGCAGCAGAGATGGTTCCTCTTGGCACCCAAACGCATTTACTGTCTGCGGCTGCCGCGGGACGAGGAATGCCTCAGAGTTGGCCGACGCCCCGAGCATGGCCGGCGCGTAGGCCACAGACTGCTGCATAGCCTCCATCGTGTCGGAGTGTAAATATGTGCATCTAAATTTAATTTTAGAAATTTTTTAATTTAATAAAATAAATTAGTTTTTTGAAAGTGAGAGAGAAATTTGAAATTTAGTTTATTTTTTTAAATTAGAGAGGTTTTGAAGGTAACTGAAGTGAGATTGTTTTACACCCCGAATCGTCACCTCCCGCTGCATAGACTTCATCATCATCAACTCGTTGTTCTGTTGCTCTAGCGTGATCTGATGAATAATCTTCCGTTGCGCGTTCACGATCCTCCGCAAGCTACCACTGCAGCGTGATGTTGCACTGCATAGACTACATCATCCTCAACTCGTGCTCCTTGTGCTGTTGCTCTATCGCGATCTGCTGAACAATCTTCCCCTTCACTTTCACGATCCGCCGCAAGCTGCCCCTGCAGCGTGATATTGCACCCCATATGGCGCCGTATTTATGGGGTGAAAATAGGTCGAAGAAAATGAACTAAAAATAGTAAAATTTGAATCAGATTAGTATTCGATTCAATTTCTATTTATTTAAACTAAAACTTAATAAGATTGATGAAGTATGTAAAATGATGCGCGAGTGAGCTTTTTTATCACCTGTGAGCTTATATAGGGGTCGAACCGGGGTTATAATAGTTTAAAGCCTACGAAATCGAGTGACCTCCTGACGAGTGGAGCCGTGAGCATCTCGAAGCTTATTTTCTAACGGCTTCTGAGCATCTGGTCACCTTGTCTTCGTCCTTTGCCCAACGTTGGAGGGATGAAGTCAGCTTTTCGTTCAACATTCAGCAGGCAGCGCCTGCTATACAGTATCAGAAATTTTTTGTACTGTCGAGGATTAATCGTCGAAGGCGGTCAACCAACCCAGTGGTCAAAAGGGTAAGGCGGTTGCCCGATCCTAGAACTGAATGAGAGGCGCAGTGCCTGACTCTTGGGGTTCAGATGGGCCTTGGCCTAATAGAATAGATCTGTGGCCCGCAATATAATGGGTCGTTCTTCATGGTTGATTTTGTTTATTGGATCGAAATCGTGAATATCCGAGGTATATGATCTCGACGCTAGGTCTATGTTTTTTTTCCACTCTCCGTAGTTGTCACCTTTGAGAGTGATGATCTCTTTGATACAACTCATCAAGTTGTATCCGTCTGAAAATAAATCAAATAGAGTGAGAACATAATAACAATAAAATTATGTGCCTTATTTTCAACGTTGGTAAAAAATATGACACACAATTTTGTCTTATACATTAAATCTATATCACCGTTGGGTAAAAATAGAAATAATACATAAAAATCATCAATTAAAAAATTATAACACTGTTATTATCAACGTTGGTCAGAAAATAACAATATCATAATTATCTGAAATATTACTATTTTTTCAAAATTAAATTCTCCCGTTGGTTCGAATTTAATAATGAAAATAATATTCTTTAAGTACGCAGCGGAAAATAAAATTTTTTATTTTTCAGAAGCATTTACTTTATTTTCTATTTGTCAAAAATATCTCGTTGGTTCAATTTTTGACAGATTTAATTAAGCCAAAAATTAGCAAAATTATCTATTAAAAATGTCACTGAAAAAGGAAAAAAAAAACTCAAAATGGGCTTTTTCTCTATTTTGGCCCACTGGAAACAGTGGCGCGCGTGGCCCGGACGAGCGCGCGGCCCACTGGTTAAAGATCAATTCTAACAGGATCCAATTTCTCCGCTCTGTTTTACACCTCTTGCGAAGCCATCCCATCAAGAAACAGCATGGACTTTAGGCAATAGAATCTGCGTCAGGGGTTTGGGTTGGGAAAACTTTAATGTTGAACCTGTAGCACTCCCAACAGGGTATGAAGCATGGGCTGCTAAAATTCTGAACAAGCACTCCCTTAATTTGATGAAAAATGAACCGGAGACAGATTATCTTTATGGGGCAATCTTCTGTTCTCTAGGAAAATATTCAGTCTCACCGTGCTTACTAACATCTTTATTAGAGAGATGGGACCCTAGAACAAATACTTTCTTATTTTCTTGGGGAGAGCGTACAATAACTTTGTTGGATATGCACAATATGGCCGGTTTGCCATTAGAGGGAGATATATATGATGAATTCATTCCCCATGATCACCAACTCAGGCAATATTTTAAACTCTGACGATGCTGAATCTGTATACCTTTACAAGGCTGCATTTCTCACATTATAGCTATGTAGTTCATAACTATTGGGGGAGGTCCACATATTCGGCCAGTGTACTAGTTATGGCCTCTTGGATGGCTATAGGACGCTGTTATGCCTTAGCACAGCCAGCCTTGTGTTGCCTGTATTATTCATTGAGATTGATAAGCACCAATCCTGTTGGTCCTACTTATTTGAAACAACCTTGGCCTGTTCACTGTCATTGGGTGGATGGGTTTATACATGAAGTCAATATTTGATGATCGAACAAGGAACCCTCAGTCTTTTGCATGTCAATATCCATCCAAAAAACCAGCTTTATTGAAGATTATGTTCCGTACTTCCAAGTACTTTAGTCCACACACTGCTCATAGCTTTATGTGTTGGGAGTTGGGACACGAATATTGCATGGTACCCATACAGGCCACAAAGTATTAATAATGCTGCTCTGGATGAGAGGATGTTATATTTGTCTATTCGTCATTGTATGCTCTCATGGAGGCGAGTCACATATAATGAGGATTTTTGCAAATGCGAACCATATCATCCGGATCGTGTGGCTCGGCAGTTCAGATTAGATCAAGTGGTGCCATATTCCTCACTGAAGAATCTGATAACTACGGAAAATATTGCGATTGCTTACACTTTCTGGAATCATATTCTGAATCCGATAAAAAATTTCCATAACTTTCCAGAGGAATCCCATATTGGAGTCTGTACTTTGCCTTGGGTAAGGTGGTATATCAAGTTTGCAAAACCTTTTCAATCAATCTTGACTGATCTCAGCCATGGCAATGTTAATGGACGCGTGAATTTCAAAGACAGAATGCATAGGAACAGAAATCGTGTCCATTCAGGATTAAAACCTCGTAAACTCTGTTCTGATGATTTTATCTTAGTAAAAAGGGTTTCTCCAACACGTCGGCAACAATTCATTGTGTCTGTCAAGGATAAAACAGTAGCTCTTGAAGATCCTTGGAAGTCCTAAATGTGCAGACTAATTTTCGGATTGAGCCTATGTCGCTCTCTTTCCTCTCATTATATATCATGCTTAATGAACTTGTATACTGACCCCTTTTTTTTTATATAGCCTACGAGGTACATTTCCCAAGGTGGTGGACCTGAACCTTCGTCAAATCTCTCTTTAACCGATCGTCAAGCAGGTCAAAACATTTTAGAGGTTCATCATAAAGTCATCCGTGCTTGTGTGATGTCACACCCCAACATTCACCCTAACTAAAATTCGAAAATTTAAATTGTCATTAACAAAAATGCTAACATTTTTATCTCTCTCTTTTTCTCCCTTTTCAAAGTAAAAAAATTCATTTCGAAAGTCAAACCGTATCAATTAGAAATTTCATAAAATATTAAAAATTTGACCGTGTGACGAGTGACTGCCCTTTTTTTTTCTTTCTTCGTCGTTTGTTTTCTTGTATTCCATCTGAATTCCGAATTCATCCAAGCCCTTGAAACCAAACCCATTCAAGTCGTTGACTCATATTTGACCCTATTCCAAATTAAAATTCCTCCTCTAGCTAGCCAACTGCTCTTCGAATTTTATAGAACAAAATCGAAACCAAATTTGGAGATCAGCCCAAAACAAAAATTGTCAATCCTAAAATATTCTACCACTTTACAAAATCTCAAACTCATCTGAGCTCCGGAAGCTAGATTTTCAAAGCAAAATAGACATCCGTCGGAAAATAATCCGTTCCTTTTCGCAGACAGCTTTTCTTAATGATTAACCATCTTCAAAATTCTGCAACTTTTTTATTCCTTAGAAAAACATGTCCCGGACAATTTATGTTGTAGCACAACCTGAAGATTCATCCTACAAAAAATTCATCCCAATCCGAGATCGTTTGCTTTTTCTTTTTCTATCTCAAAAACGCCTAAATGATAAATTAGGTTCACATATATAAAGGCAGGACCCACCAGTCATCCTCTACCTTTTTCCTTTCACTTCACTCTTCCTCTCTCTCCCAACCGAGCGATGCCCATGCTGCCCATACCGGCCCCCACTCCTCGACTATAAAACGGTAGCCACTCTCCTCCCAGCTCCCCTGACCGGCACCGAGCGACGCTGCACGCCGCGTTGCTCTGTCGCCGGCACGACGCGCCGTCTCCTGGGCTCGCCCAAGCGCACGACAAGGCTCGCCCCTGCTCCCTGCCTCGCCACAACCTGGAAACCAAGTTGTCACCGCTTTTTCTGCACCTCGACGCCGTGCGCCATGGCTGTGCGCCGCACCGGCCCGCCGTCGGCGCCCTCTGACCTAGTCCCGACCTCGCCAAGCACGCCGGCAGCCTCCCCGGCGCGTACCTCCCTCTCCACCGCCTGGAGCTGAGCTCCCCGGTGCCATTGGTGGTTTGGCGCCGCGCGCCTTCGCAGGACGCCGCCGCGTGCTTCTGTTGACAGCACACCACGACGAGCCTTCGACCTCGCCACGGCCACCAATGGCTTCGCCACGCCGTCCTCGCCGTCCTGGACCTGGTCCCGAGTCTCCCCGGAGCTGCTGCTGGCGCCGAGCGCCATTGCCGGAGCGCCGCCCTAGCCCGTGGCTGGCACCCTCTGTCGCCTCTCCGACCTAGCCGAGTGCGCCATCGGCATCCCAACGCCTTCCTCCCTCTCCTCTGGACGTACCCCCTCATGCTCTCGCTGCCCTGCCGCCTCGCCATGGCCGCGTGGACCGGCTCCCTTGGCGCGGTCCACCAAGCTGTGGACCCGGTCCACATTTTTGTTGAAGAAGGCAGCCGCGCGTGCCTGCCCAGTAAGAAAAATGCATTTTTCAGAAAGGCCCTCCTAGTTTTCCAAATAAGCACCTCAGCCCAACCTAGTTCCATAGAAGTTCTTGGGCCTTCGTATTGCTATCAGTTCCACCCAAACCTTTTTACACTCGGACCCCTAAACATTTTTGTGATCACACAAAAGTCCTTGTTGATCTTTTTATAATTTCAGATTAGCCCCTACTGATTTTCTGAAATTATAATAAGGTCCTGAAGCTTCTATACACACTCGAATTACCATAATTCCTTCATCTGAACTCTTCAACAATCTCTGTACCGTTGGAATCGTTGTCTCAAGCACCACCTCATCGAACTATCCAAACCTTGGCTAATCTCCAATCATGCTGGCTTTTATTATTGGTAAGCTTTTTCGGAGCTTTTAAGGGTGTGTTTGGTTGAGCTGCGAGCTGTGGAAAATCAGCTGTAAAATATGAGCTGTGAGAAAGCTGAAAGCTGTTTGGTTGAAAGTAGCTGTAAGGTTGTGAAACTGCAAGACAATTTATATGTAAATTGATCATAAAACATTATATTGTTCCCTTATTATATATATATAATGTGTATATATATATTATAATTATGTAATTATAATATAAGATATCCTAATATTATAATTATATAATTATATGTATAAGTATAACATAATTATAATTATATTATATAATTATAATTATATAGTTACAATTATGTAATATACTTATAATTATATAATTATAATATATATAAATCGGTGCCCACAGCCGGCAAAAGCAAGTTCAAACCTGCTTTTTTGCTTTTGAACTAAGAGAAAGCTGCTTCCTCATAGGAGCTTTTATAAAAGTTCACCCTTTTGGTTAAGCTTTTGATTTTTGCAAAAGTCAAAAGCTAAAAGCAGGCAAACCAAACACACCCTAAGTCATTTTGTTTTATTAGCTTTTATCCATTTCAATGCAAGTGTTTTATTGTGATTTAATTCCTAGCATAGTTCATTAACTATAGTGTGCACCTTACCCATTAGTATTATTTTATAGATCATTAATATGCATTAGCATGACTGCACCTGCTAGATCTAGGTAAATTAATTTAAAGTTAGAATCATATAATTAGTAGCTAATTAAATACTATGGCCTAAATAATAGAAAGATAGGTAAATATTAAATAGCACACATGCACTTTATATACAACAGTATTGTGCCGCATATATATATATAGATATATAGATGGAGTAGTTAATTGCTAAATCGCTAGTAATTTCATGTTTATAAGGATAAAATATGGTATTTATCACATATTATATTTAAGCATATCATGAATAGAACGCATCTCATTAAGCTCTCAACACACATTAGGGCGGAAAAAACCTACTAAATGTAGTAATCTAATTAAAAATGTAGAATCCAGTGAATTGTCATATATCACTAGGAAGCACCCATACACACCTTACCTTGCATACACGTGCATTAGTACCTAAGTCACACATTAGATTGACAATTTAATTATAAAGATTAAATTAAGTAATAAATTACTAGTCACTGTAGATGACATACAAATACTTGAAATTAAATAATTAGCCATGACACACTATTCCTCACAATCACATTAGCATGTTGTCCATAATGCATTAATATATAAATTAGTACGTTTATCACTTGTTAACTCTAGTATTTTCATTAATTAAATTAAACCAGATTATTAATCATTGACCACTTAGGTTGACCCACATATACATATAAGATAGATAGATAACAATGAAGCTATGCCTTCACTGCAACTGTAGTGATGTCGTCTATTTAGGGTAGTAGTTTAATGATTAAT
>BCLF01000216.1:91814-110001 GCA_001602275.1 Zoysia japonica
AGGCCATTTTAGAATGCATCTAATTAAATATATGATATAAATAAGATTGCATATGAAATGACACCTCACCCACTTTTTATGTTAACTAAACATGCTTTTTATTAGCTTAAAATCACATAAATACATTAGTGCTTCGGAAGCTTGATAATGCATACACTCACAGGACTCGCTAGCATAAACACATAAGCATTGTTTAAAATGAACTAAATAGTTAATCATCAATCCATAGCAAATACCGCTAAGTCATGATTATGCATAAAACGACACATAGAATTTCTAGAATTATAATAAGCAAACCGTAATCTACGTTCATACTCGCATAAAGGCCTTAATACAATTAAATAATACCTAACCATGCTTAACTACCCATGTAACCTCATAAGCATTAGAATAAAGCATCTAAATAAATATTTATTCTAATAATTAACTTATAGTAAATAACACTAAGGTGCATGTAAAATAATGAACCTGCATTAAGATAGCCATAGCATCATGCATGATGTGCCTTTGATTTCTTCAAGGGGTTTATTCGACTCTTATTCGAAGTTTATTGGATCTTATCAATTCTTCTCGAGCTTTGTTTCTTTTACGGTAGTTTTATTAGGTGTATTCTACCGTGTAGACAACGCTGAGTTTGAAGAAGAGCCGGGCTCCAAGAGAAGACAGAAGAATGGACGTACGAGGAAAAGCTCGAATACTTCGGTGTCAAGCCAACAATTCAAGACTCGGAATTTGAAGATTGTCGAGAAGACTAGTTTTAAAGAATAAGGATTTGCAGGCAAGCTCTAACCCTTTGATCATATTAATCTTATGTTTTGCTTGCGCACCCATATGACCTAAATGCTTGCATATTTATTTTAATCTATGTTAAAACGTTGTGTAGTTAAATACCCAACTTGTTATTACGTATTTATATTAATGTCAGTTACTTGCTTTCATTAAATATGAATACTACTTTGTTACCCGTTGATGACACCCCCTTGTTAGCCATAGAACTTCCTTCATTAAAATCCTTTAACGAACGGAAAGCTGTCTTGATATTACAGTGCTTAGGAACGGTTATGCAATGCAGTACATCGCCACACCATACACCAATCATCTTATGAAATGTGTTAAAATGAGTTTGGTGGTGTGAGTAAAATAAAGTGGGATTGGATGATAATGCAAACTGGTGATAGGTGATGGGAAGGGATATTTTTTTTGGTCGTGGGTGGGCTCATAGTGCTATGTGTTGTGATGGGTGTTAGGCTTCGGACTGCTCCATTTGTCGTGGACGAGCGCCGCCCCTGCCATATAAAGACTGGTTCATCAGATCTCAACGTAGTGACTTCGTGCAACCACAGAACCTGTCTGAGTGGGATTCACTTTACCCCTTTGGTTATCCACAATGACCCCTAAAGGCAGTTGAGAGACACAAGTTGCAGGAGCAGACGTGAGATACTCACGGTCCGATCTTTGATTACAGCAATAGCCCGTGCTATAGGATCGTACTGCCCACCAGTATAGCCCCCTAGTTTCTATAATTACCCGTTCATGTGTGAGGTTCAGGGAGTAGACGTGGATGTCCTAAACCCACGGTCTGGCTACAAGAATGTGCTATCGCGTCATCAGTGGCCTGGGAAACCCCGAGCGATGACCCCTGTTAGTATCTTGAGGTGGACTTTGTGGATACCTTAGCGTGCGTTGGAGTGAATGTTATACGACTCTGTTGATCAAGAAGAGCATAGCCTATGCGTACAGTGTACAACCTCTGCAGAGTGTATAATCCATCCGGAATATCCGTTGTCATGGTATTGACACGCTACAGCTTGGGCTCACAATGATTAGTCTCATTATTATCTTTGTTGGAGTGAGTGGGTGTAGGTGCCCGTGTTTTGGAAAGTCTAAGCTGTGTGTCAGGAGACGGTACGGTTGCGTGCCAGCTCCCCGACTAAAATTTGGGTACTGGAGAGATTGATGAACCTTGCATAAAACTGGTCTTTTGTAAAAGAAGACATTTTAGTCTAATCTTTGCTACAGCCAAATGTGCATCCATATATACCTCTGCTTAGTGTTAGGGCTTGCTGAGTACCTTATGTACTTACAGTTTGCAGTTGTGGTTTTAGGCAGAGAAGAATCGTAAAAGACGACGACATGCTGGGTTTTCGTTCTGCTTTCCAAGTTTGCTTGTGGCTTTGGGCCATGTTTTTCGCTGTTTGCTTCACCTCTAGCTGGTTAACTGGTTGTGGATATTTTAATTCTCATCAAGTTTCCGCTAAAGGTCCAGTATCAGGTATATTTTCTTATCCGAAGTATGCTTTTTTATATACATTTTGATGTATTAGTGCGTATATGTTACTGATCCAGAGACTAATATGTGGTGCACAGTGTATCCCAGAAATGGGGTACGACATGTGAGCAGCGGAAAGCGGCAGCTTTCTCCATCCTCAAATGTAGAGAAGGAACCTCCAGCCAAAAGGTCATTAAATCTTGACGCTAAGGATGCGATTGATACTTGCATCTCGCCGTCAATTTGCCCAGAGAAGATAACTGTGAGTGATAGGGAACTGCAACAAATATTTCAGCCTGTTAAAGCTCCAAACAGTACAAATCAGAGTACTGTGACTCCTGAAGATGTTTCTAATAGAGCAGCCTCTGAAAGTACTGATTCTTCTAAAATTTATGTCTTTCTTTTAGTAGGGCAAGACAATTTCCCGACCGCATTGCCATCTCTTTTAAACTTCAAACTCCCATCTGACATAGCAGCATTGCCCCCAGCCATCGAGTCAGGAGATGTTGCTGTTTCATGTTTGAATGGTAGCTTGAATTTGCATTAGCTCTATGATCATTTTTTTATGAATGTACAGGTATTCTATCCCTCTCCCTATATATATTGACCCTTTATCTTACCCCTTTTTTTTAGATTGTGATCTGTCCTCAGACATGGCACCAGGTGACACAACGGCGCCAATTTCTAAGCCGACAACTGATATAAACGCGATTATGGAGGAAGCGCTCAAAAAGGCTGCCATGGCTATGATCAATGGGCTTTTTAAAGTGTTAGACACCACTTCTCTGCAGGACCCAAGTTATCGTGCTGCATTGCAGATTACCTCATCTCAGATCCCCACGCAATATGCTAGTGTTGCAAAAATCAAGGATAAGTTAGATAACTTGATCCAGGTTTTTGATCAGCTGCAGGAAGCTCATTTGGAATTTAATGTGGTTTCAGAAAAAAGGAATGAAGCTATTTCTGAAGAAAAACTTATGCTTGTCCAGTGTGAAGAAGAATGTAGTGCTACAGCTCAAGAATTAGTGGCAGCCGAAAAGCATGAGGCTGACCTCCTGGATCAGATGGTTAACATCCAGAAATCTCTGGGCTATCAAGAATAAAAAAGAACAGCTTCTTCAAGCACGTTCTACTAAAGATTCTGTGGTTCAAAAGTTAAAGAGTACTATACAGGAAATTTCTGAACATGATATCAATATTACTCAAGCGAAGATTAAGAATTTAGAGACTGAAGCCGGGCAGCTCTGCATGGACTTGAAAAATTGGGTGTCTTGAATTTTTTGTTAGGGTCCTTTGATTTATCCCAGGGTTTTGTGACTCATTTGAAGAGTTCTATCGGCTATGTGTTACCTTTTGCTTAATTTATGCCGGAACATTTTAGTATTCCACAACACCTTTTGGTTTGTAATAATCATTGGTTGATTTTGGTTTATCATTTATTCCAAAATCAACTTTCGGTCTTATTTATCATATACAAGCCGAGCTATCCATTGCTAAGTTGTTTATATATATTAGTTTGTCGATATACTCTTTTTTTTAAAGGCAAATTTGTTTATCAACATTTGCCCCCAGCTTATGTTTCTAACTGGACATATCACAATTTTGCACTTTTGCAGAGCTTAGTCAATGACTACTTTACATATATTTTAACATGAGGCTTTTTTTTCTCGCACGGCCTCTTTTTCTTTTTTTTGGACTCACGAAGCAGGTTATATTTGCTTATAGTTTAGGCTCATGCAGCATTGGAGCATATATTATTTTCTTTTATTGCTTACAATTTAGGCTTGTAAAGCGTTGGAGCGTATATTTGGTAATTGATGATTTGATTTGATTTTTTTTTTACTTCAGGCATAATAACGCTTTAGAAATTTTCCATTTATTGAAGGCGGACAATACTCACCATCCGGGAAAATGATTCGATATGCGCCGCTAGAATAGACGTCTTTTACAACTTAAGGACCCTCCCATTTAGGCTCAAATTTTGCTTGCATTCAATGAGTGACATTCATAGGTGGCACGACTGCAAGGACTAGATCACCTTCTTTTGAACGACCTTCTTTTCACGACTGCAAGGACTAGATCACCTTCTTTTGAACGACCTTCTTTTCATGCGTTTATCAAAGGCTCAAGACATCCTAGCTTGGTATGCCTCCAAATTTTGCAACGCTCGAAGCCGCTTCTCCTCAAGGTTGTCTAATTTTTGTAGGCGTAATTTTGCCGCTTCATCGTCCGTAAGTTTTTTTTCATGAATGGAAACTCTTAACGAGGCAATTTGTACTTCCAGTGGTAAGGCCGCCTCACCTCCATATACAAGAGAGAATGGGGTCATTCTTATTGGTGTACGAGTTGTGGTTCTATACGCTTACAGAGATTCTAATAATTTTTCATGCCACTGTCTTTTATTTTGTGAAACCACTTTCTTAAGCAATTTGCATAACACTTAATTGAATGCTTCGGCTTGACCATTAGCAGATGGGTTGTATAATGTTGAGAAATGGTGTTTAATTTTAAATTTTGCACACAACTTTTCAAGCAGTTTATTTTTTAAATTTGTTTCATTATCGGATACGATTCGTGATGGAACACCAAATCTATATATAAGATTATTTTTATGAAACTTTTGACATTTTCAGCTTTAACTTCTTTTAGTGCAATGGCTTCAGTGGCTGCGAGAATGAATTTATGTCCTTTGGATGACGGAGGATGAATTGGTCCAACAACATCCATACCCCACACTTCAAAGGGCCAAGACATATTTGTAGGATGTATAGACTCATGAGGTTGATGAATAAAATCACCATGCACTTGACACTGATGGCATCTTTTAGCAAATTTAATAGAATCTTCAAACATTGTGGGCCAATAATAACCCAAATGCCTTAGTTGATAATGCAACTTGGGGCCAGACTGGTGCGCACCACAAACTCCAGCATGTACTTCATTCAAAGCCTCTATCACTTCATTTCCGGCAAGTCAGCGAAGCAGGACTCCATCATGTGTCTGCCGATAAAGCACGTCATTTATGCATGTGTAGTTGAGAGATCTTTTCTTGACCCGAACCCTTTCAGAAGAATCCAGGGGTAAGTATCCATGTATTTTTTGTTTTGACTGCACAACAATATCATCTATATAACATTCAACAATTTTATAAAGTAGTCCTTCTAGGACAATTGTCATGGCACATTGGTATGTAGCATCAGCATTTTTATGTCTGAATGGCATAACCTTATAACAATATATGCCTCTAGGGGTTCGGAAGGCTGTGAGTTCCTCATCTTCTAGAGCCATTTTTATTTTATTATAGCAAGAGAAGCCATCCATGAATGAGAATATTTTGTATCCCACGGTAGAATCAATGAGAATTTCAGATATGTGTATTGGAAAATCATCTTTTGGACAAGCTTTATTCAAGTCTCTAAAATCTACACATATATGTATTTGTCCATTTTTCTTTTTCACAGGGACAATACTAGAAACCTATGTACGGTATTTTACTTCTCTAATAAAGCCTGCAGCTATGAGTTTGTCAACTTCAGCTTCTATTTGTGGGAGAAGTTCCGGACGGTACCTTCTTTGCCCTTGTTTAACCGGTTGGCAATTTGTTTGTATGGCTAAACAATGTGCAGCAACTGACGGGTCTAAAGCTGGCATCTCTTCATAAGACCAAACAAAAACATCTCTATTAGCAGAGAGAAATTTATGATATTCCTCCTTGCTTTCTTTAGACAAGTATTTACTTATAAATATGGGACGAGGATCATCAGGTGTCCCAATATTAATTTCTTCCAATTCATCCACAGTTAGTTGGTTTCCATCTTCCATTTTTTGGGAAGCCAGTGTAGCATCCATTGGTTCTACAGAGGTCATATGGACTTCATATCCTAGCCCATATTTATCTTCCTTTAGAATTTCATCTTCATGCAATGCTTTAAGTTGTGCTGGAGTCAACGACGCTTCAAATGGTGTGAGCTGCTCCTGGCAGTTACATAATGAGGGACGATATCATACCCCATCTGTTGCATCATATAAATCATTTTATTATCATATAGAGAAATAGACAAAATTTCTTTTTCTCTATCAGTCATAGTAATTCGAGCAACATCATTATTTTTGTTGTGCTGTTCATCACTAGCATCTTTTATCTTTCTTTGCACCAAGGGAGGCAAAGGTGTAGGGAACTTAATACCTTCATCCTTTTAGTTTTTGATCGAATCACCAACAACCACCAGAGCTTCTTTTCTTCACGTACAATAACTCCCACCTGGATAGGCACCCTTTGGTTTTTGAATCATCAACAGCCACCGGAGGCGGAGTTTCTATTCTTCACGTACAACAACTCCCACTTGGATAGGCACCCTTTGGTTTTTGAATCATCAACAGCCACCGGAGTTTCTTTTCTTCACCTACAACAACTCCCACTTGGATAGGCACCCTTTTAGTTTTTGAATTGTGCAACAACTGTTTTGTTTATCGTATAGTTTCCAAATACTAAGTGCGATTGATCAATCATACGGGGAGTTCTGATTCACACCCCTTTTGATTAGTGTTCGGCCATGATTGTGAATGGCCGCGCATATACGTACGTACTCGTTTACTAGAAGACGAGACCTCAACTATGCATGGTTTGAAATATTTTTATTTTTGGTGTTCAAATATTAAACCACGTGTGTTTATCCACATCTTGTCAGACAGTTTTATTTATTTCATGATAGGTGTTTAATTCATCGTGCATGAGAAATAATATTTTCCCTTTTTTATGAATTTTCAAGATGATTATTCTATATATATACATATATATTTTTTATTATTTGAATTAATCTTTATATCATATTTTCGGGCCTGTCAAATTTTATGTCAACAGGAAAAAAAATAGCAAAAGGATCCATTCATCCGTACTATCACAATCTGATAAAATAATTCTTATCGTACTATCACAATAAATATTTTGTTTTTTTATTTGATATCACGCCAGTTTTAGGATGACGATTCAACAAATATTTCTTCTATACTATGTGTGGTTCACGTGTTATCTAAACTACTGTATTATCAATTTCAACAGTCATCAGCATATCCTTAGAGGAGGCATGGCAGCGATCCGATAACTGGGGACGTGCAAGCTTGTTCGCTATAAGTATTTACCTATGCAGTCATATATATGAATCTTCATGTTGACTTTGGGTCAAGATTTACAACTACATGCATAAGTACCATGAAGATGAAGAGCGGTCCCTGGATGCACTAGATTAATTTACTTCATTCGATTTTAAAATATTGACACCATTAAATTTTAACATCAATTTTGACTATTTATTTTATTCAAAAATTAGTTCAAATGTATAAAATTATGACATGAGGACAAAAAATATATAACGTTTTGTTTCTTTTTTTTAAATGATGTAGCATCTGTCTTAATTAGGATGATGACTCAATAGAATATTTCTGCTATTCTACGAGCGTGGTTCGCGTGTTCTCTAAACTAATGTACTAGTACTATTGATTTCAACGGCCACATCTCTTTGAAGGAGGCATGGCTGCGATCTGAGATCTGGGGACATGTGCAGCACAAGAGATAATAGGCTAGCACATGACTGTTGACCCATCGTTTCTTTAGGCATTTGTTCTTAGCTTGTTTGCTATGTACTTATCTACGTGGTGATACATATGAATTTTCATATTGTCTTTGGGTTAAAAGATTTGCAACTACATATAAGAGTACCATGAAGATGAAGAACAGTCTTTTGCGCACTTAAATTTAATTCCTTTCTAATCTAGAGTATTTGTAATTAACTTGATAATATACTCAACTACATATTAATATGATTCTTCTCCATCTAAAATAACTCCATATCATAAACTAGTCCTAGTATTCACTTAGAAAAAAAAAAGAAAAAAAGTGCGGCGGTGGGCAGAAAGTGAGCAAGACAAGTTCCACCCAACCTTAATTAGATGCTACTTAGACGCTGATTATTTCAGCTTCTCAGCTAGTTTTTCTAGCTGGAAAGTTGAAAGCCAGAAGTTGAAACAAGAGAGGTTCTAAAATTTTTTGATGAAATGAACTAAAAGTTGAAAAGTATATCATGAGCTATTTTTTTGATTTTTGATGTGCTGAGATGCTAAAAATATATTATAAAAGCTAACATTCACATTTCATCAGCTTGCTGTTTTCAACTAATCACCGGTCCGCTTTTCTAAAAGCACAAAAGCAAAATTCTAAATAAACAGGTACTTAGCTTGCAATTTTAGTTTACTCTGCTCTCTGCTCACGGTGGTCTTTGGCTGCTTCCTCTAGCTACAACACATTATAGATCTATTTATTTGTGATGGAGCTTTTGAGCTTTTAAAAAAGTTAATTGATGGCTCGTTAAAAAACTGGTTAGTTGATGGCTAGTTAAAAAATTGGTTAGTGAAATTTAGTTGTTGGTTTTTGTAATATTTTTTTAGCTTTTATGCACATCAAAAGCTAAAAAAGTAACTTCCCTCAGAAAGTTTTTTATCTTTTAGTTTATTTCTGTAAAAGTTAGCTTTTCAACATTTAAAAAATAGATTTTCAGAACTTTTGGGGCCAATACATCTCGCCCTGACTCCCTCTCCTCCCATTCATCCCAACAAGCAACCATCATCATCATCCTGCCGTTATCTCGAGCTCGACTGATCGATAGAAATGGCAATGTGGGACGCGCTTGTGGACGCCGCGCTAGTACGTCTGGTGGGCAAGAGGCTGCTTTCGCCACGCACTTCATCGCCTTGGAAGGACTGCCGTCGCCGGCAGCCCCGGCGACCTTCTCGGGCCCAGGGCCCTGGGACCGAGCCACCGTAGAGGCCCGGCTCGACAGGGCCTCTCTACAGGAATGGCTCACCGAAGGTTAGTGCTCATTGCCGCCCCCATCACCTTACTATATGCCAGCTTCGAAACAATGTATGGGTTCACTTTCATTAGATGGCGAGGCGAGTAGCCCTCAGGACGAGGTGATGAACCGGAAACTGGTTCTTTTCTCCGGGAACGACTACATCTGCCTTAGTGCGCATCCGGCAATCCGTGACGCTGCAGCCAAGGTTTGCTCCGATTCTGTGCTGCCGATTCTTTCTTAATTTGACCCTATATATCAAGTGTTCGAACTTGTCTGAGCTTTGATGTATGCAGCTCAAGAGCATGGCATGGGGCCGAGAGGCTCTGGGGTGATGTGTGGGCACACAACCTATCACAAACTGGTCGAGGAATCACTTGCGCAGCTCAAGAAAAAAGAGGTCAACTTGCACTACACCATCGTTCACTATAATTAGCATCATATCCTTAGTCGCTAAAGTCTACCTCACTGACTCATCATAGGCTGGTAATTAAATGTCTTTAAGGATCAATCAGTCGTTGTAAGTTGGAAATATGCTCATATGAGCACATTTTCAATTGAAAGTATGGGCATATTTCCAATTTTGGCGCAATAATAATAGCACTAGATCGATTACTAGAAGTTGAAAGGCATGTTTTGAAATTATATAAGGGGTCGTTTGGATCTCTTTAGTTTGGAGGAATTAAAATCTACATAATGAGTTAGACTATTTAGCTTGAAATTTGAGATTTCACAACTTTTTCAAGCTCACAAATAAGTTTATCTCAAATTTATAAGGTGAAAGATAGAAATAGATTGTATAAATTATTATGCTACAATTATATTCTCCAATTTAAAACACACTCTTCAACTTACTTTTTTACAATAGAAATGCAACATATAAGTTTGTTCTTTGTATGACTAACAATAAATATACAAATATATTTTATATACAACTATATTAACTTAATTAGTCTATGCTTAAATTATAATTTTTAAAATGAATTCAATTTCAAAGAATCCAAACGGGCCCTAACCGTAATTTCTTCAGCTTTAATTTACATCATCACCGGTTCGACAGGCTTGTGTTCTTTGCCCCACCGGGTTTTCCGCCAACATGGCCGTGATGTCTGCTCTTGGCAGCGTCAGCTCTCTCCTGGCTGCTAGGTGAAAGCCTGCCGAGAATGAGAGGATCGCGATCTTCTCGGACGCGCTGAACCACGCCTCAATCATAGACGGGATCCGCCTCGCCGTGCGACAGCAGGAAGCGGTGGTGTTCGTGTACAGGCACTGTGACATGGCGCATCTCGAGTCCCTGCTGTACGTATACTACTCTACGTTTTAGACTTCACCTTTTCACTCATGTTACTAGCTACCACTGCTTCAGTTATTCTAGTATTACCCATAATTAAGTCACTTGATGTTTGAAATTCCCACCCGTAATAAGTCTTTTTTTTTTTGGTTGAAAATCATCACCCATCTACTATATGTTTTGTCGCAAAAACCACCCCAAATTGCATGTGCTTAAGGAGCTATGAAACAAATTAGAGCTCTATGGGACAATGTTTTGGACTCTAATCGATGAATTTTTATTATGAATTCTAGGTATAAAGATTGTACTTGCAAAATGTTATGAGATCGATAATTAAAGATTCTATCAATTGCTTGAAATGAAAGTAAAAAATGGTTTGAGTCAATTAAGCATGTGTAAATTGGGGTGTTTTTGCAACGAGACCTTGTACGTGGGTGGAAATTTATAACAAAATGACTTATGGGTGGGAATATCAAACTCCAAATGACTTATGTGGTGGTTTACGAAATTATCCCTATTACGGATCACGATTTTTCTTTTACTACCGGTGCCGCAGGTCCAGCTGCTCGTTCGGAAAGAAAGTTGTTGTCACGGATAGGCAAGCCGCCATACATCTTTGGAAAACTCTTATATATGTATATTTGCATTTGTCATAAACCAAACTGAAATTTATATCCATTTATATGCTGCAGTCTATTCAGCATGGATGGTGATTTCGCTCCGTTGCCTGAACTTGTCAAATTACGTGAAAAATATGGATTTTTGTTGGTCATCGATGATGTTAGTATATTATCGTCTCTTATCTCAAATACGGAGTACAATTTTGTGTATCATGGTGGTACTGACCATATTAGATCCTTTTCAGGCACATGCAACACTTGTTTGCGGTGAGAACGGTGGTGGTGCAGCTGAGATGTTTGGTTGTGAAAAGGATATCGACATAACTGTTGGCACCTTAAGCAAGGCTGTTGGTTGCCAGGGTGGTTTTATAGCATGCAGGTTGTTAATAATACACTCTTGCCAGCATAATCATATACGGGTTATTTTTTTCATCTCAACATATTAGAGATATATAAAAAACATCTTATGTATAATATCTTACTTAAAAAGTTCATTGCAACGTTTGTTACTAATAGAGTAGTTTGTATGGTGAGCAGCACAAGATGGAGGAGGCTGATTCTAGCGCGAGGTCGCTCATTCATATTCTCGACCACTTTGCCATTGCCGATAGTTGCTTCTGTGCATGGTACTCATACTCAAGACTTAGAAACTTGTCTTTAGCAATTATAATTTCTTGTAAAAATGAAAAGCTCGCATTATTGCATAGCTAGATTAGGTCATCTTTAACACTGAATCTCAAGCACGCTGAGCTGCACACCAATTCATCTATTTCATGCATGGTGTTTTCCTTAATAATTTGATGTCACATCAGTCCGAGGATGGGGATTCAATAGAATATTTCTGCTATACCATGATGATTGTTCAACTGTTCTTTAATCTATCAATTTCAGCGGCCATCAATGTCTCCTCGAAGGAGGCATGGCGGCGATCCGTGATCTGGGGTCATGTGCAGTATTTCTCATCGTTAACCAGTCTCAACATAACAAGTCCCATCATTTCGATCGTAGTTGGAAGTGAAGAAGAAGTGCTGAAGGCCAGCAGGTTCTTTTTCTGCCTTCCTTATAGCTCACGATTCATTGCTTGTAGAAATGCTTCTCTCGCTCTCCCCATTAATTTCTGAAACTGCAGGCATCTGCTAAGATCTGGATTTCATGTTACACCTGTCCGACCACCCATAGTTCCACCCAACTCGTGCAGGTACCAATTTCTTTTTCTTTTAGCAGGTACGTGTCATGCAAGGTTGTTATGCATTTGTTTACTCCTGTTAAGAATCAATGGTCATTATGCACCAGCATCAACTAAAGTTTCAACATCTTATTGGTCATAGAGCGATGACTGCAATTTCCGGTGTGTTATTCTTGGTGTAGATCTACACAGGATTGCTGCATGAATTTGATGAAGAATTAGTCTCCTGTTGATCAAATATTACTAGATTACTAGTGTTCCAATGAACTATATATATATATATATATATATATATATATCTTGTTTTAGACGATAACTGTGTATTGTTATCATGGCAGGTTGCGAATCAGTCTTAGCACAGCTCATTCCTCAGATGACATCAAAAGGCTGGTAGATGCACTCACGCCCTGGCTCCCTACTATCAAACAAGCTGCACCTTCCAAAACTGTTAGCAGTGGACCATTCTGAGTGACTGAATATGGATGATATGCCTATTATCACATCTATGTATAAGGAGTTTTCAATTAAAAACTATTGTAATCAGTGTATGTTGTATCTTGTACTTGTTGTTCGTTGTGGTGCCGTGTTTTGGTCACTCTTTGTCAAAGATGGATGTTGTTCTCATCCCTTCCCCCTGCTGTAACCTATGTAATATACATGTGACTATCCACATGTATGTGTCTTAAAAAAGAATAAATAAGTAGGATGCTCTCCTCTGAATTTCTTTAGAAAAAACCATGATGCTCCTATTTTAAAGATTTGTAATGTTATTTCAAATAACTTAGAATTTGATATTCCTACCTATAAGTATTTTTGTGTTGCAAATTCTCACCCGCTTAATTACAAGATTTTGTTACAAAAACCACCTTAATTTGCATTTGCTTAAGTAATTGAACTGTTTTTTTTTCTTTATCATTTGGAACAACCTGCAGCGCCTGCGCCATCTGGGGGTGCACGAGCTATTGCCCGAGCTGGTGGTTGTTGTGTTGCAGTGCTGCGCCATCATCATGTCGTGCGTGGCACCATCCGCCATGGCAGCATTCAGCTGTTGTGTCTCCGCTAGCTAGCTACTAACACGTCTGATTATTCGGCCAGTGGCTGAGCCAGGGACCGAACTTGAGTGGGGTCAAGCAAGTTTTACACAATACTTGGGGTTAAATGTTTTTGAAAGACCTTCAAAAGCGAGCGAAGGTGGAGATGTTCTTCGTGCGATATCTGTGGCTGTCAATATAGTTATGCGCATAGACCGTAACTCTGCACGCCCATGTGAAGTGGCACTATACCTGGGAGTGGGACCAACCTCCTCGAGGACCTCCATGGCGAGATGGAACATGTTCAATGGCTGGAAGCCTACCTGTTTGCTGTATATCGATCACAGAACTGCCCAACAAACGCTTGTCTACGTCTCATGCAGCATTTCAAGGATAGATGCCCGCATAGGTGCATATATCATTTTGCACATTTAAAAACCGACCAACGACATGCAGAACACATAAGTTGCAAACAGCGAAAATGTCGATTCAAAATAAGATTCAGTGAGCATCGCAAGTTCTCAACGAAACGGACAAAAACATCAGAGCATCGAAATTCTGACGCACATCTCTGGACTATCAGAAACTAAAACCTACAAATTTTAAAGTGATTTTTTAGTCAAATTCTACACCTTCTGGTTCTGTTAAGGTCAGAGCGTCTTCAATCTAGACCCTTGCTACCTGCTGAAGTCTACTTGCCATGTCCACAACATATTTGCCACCTGTACAGTCATATAGTACAATATTAGTCTTAAAGCTCAAGCAGACTTTCATGCAATTGCAATAGAACTAGTGGCATGGCAATTAAGCCTTTAAGATAACCATTTCTCTTTGCTGAAAAGGAGTTAAGATCACTTTTTCATGAAGTCAAAACATGATAATAGATACGAGCGACCAATTCACCAATTTATAGTCACCCTGATAATAAACATGGCCCTGAATCTCCTTTTCTTTGTACATGTGCAAATGTTGTTTTTCGTTTGTGTTTCTTCGACTTTGATACCCAAAGGCATAGCTACAACACTGATTATTCTCCTTACTTATTGACCTCTGTCATGTTTTTATCTCACTTTTTCGTTTACCTCTTGCAGCTAAGTAAATGCATACCGTTGATGTACAAATGCAGTGCAGGTACGTAACTGATATGTAGTACTACTATGTCAGTATTATTCAAGTGCAGGGACTGGCTCGGCAATCAGTTTGTTTTTCACAAACAGAATATTGATAAACAACGAACTGGAGCACGTAACAGCAAAAAATTCTTCAGAGAATCGCATTGACAAACACTACTTTTGGGCATACTTTCAGGAGACACCGAGACAGATTCCATCTAAACATATGTCCGAAATCAAGAATTGCAAAATTGCGAACAAGAAGATAGTATACCTTTAGAAGGATCACCATCTTGATTTTCTGCCATTGGGAGAAAGGTTTGGATCAGTGATTCCACAACCTTAATGTAGGATCAACGGACAGATCCTCGTTGCCACCATCGTTTTGCTGCTGGCGCGGCGTATCGGCCAATGACGGTGGGAGCGAAGGCAGAGATGGTTGCACGAGGAATGCCTCAGAGTCCGCCGATCGTCCAGGCAGGAATGGCATGGTCCTCGCGCCGGAGGCACCGCCGGCATGGCGCGGCTGCGTGGGCAGCGGCGGCAGAGATGATTCCTTTTGGAACTGTGCATTCCTCGTCTGCCTCTGTGGCTGCGGTTGCTCCCCGCGCATGGCCGGCGCGTTGGCCGCGGCCTGCTGCATCATCGTCAACTTCTTCTCCCAGTGCTGTTGCGCTATCGCGATCTGTTGGTCAATCTTCTGCGTGTTCACAATCCCCTGCGCAAGTTTCTGCTGCAGCATGGCGGCGTTCTGCCCCGCTTGGTCGTGGTGCAGCGGGTGCTGTTGCTGTTGCCCATCGGCCACTGTCTCCAGCATCACAGCCCTTAAGTAGTTGTCCATGTACTGCTCCTCCACGGCGGCCTGCCGCAGGGATTGCAGAACCATGTCTACCTCCCTCACCCCGGCGGCCTCTTCTGCGGTGGCACGCTTCGCAGCTTCCGCGGTCAACTCCGTCTGGTGCATGACGCCCTCAGCCAGCTGCCGGTTCTGGTGCTGCTGCTCGAGCCCCAACGCCTGGTAGTTCTGCGCGGCGGCGGCTTGCTGCATCATCTTGTCATGGAGCCGGGTGACCTCTTCCGCGGCAGTCCGCTGCTGTTGTAACTCGGCAACCGGCTGCAGCATCGACTTCTGCTTCGCCGCGGCGCCCTCTCGCTGCTGCTCGATCCCCAAATAGTTCTGCGCGGCGGCGGCTTGCCGCATCATCATGGCATGGTGCCTGGCGACCTCGTCCGCGGCAGTCCGCTCCTGTTGTAACTCGGCCACCGGTTGCAGCATCGACTTCTGCTTCGCGGCGGCGCTCTCTCGCTGCTGCTCGAGCCCCAACGCCTGGTAGTTCTGCACGGCGGCGGCGGCGGCTTGCCGCATCATCATGTCATGGTACCTCGCGACCTCGTCCGCGGCAGTCCGCTGCTGTTGTAACTCGGCCACCGGTTGCAGCATCGACTTCTGCTTCGCGGCGGCGCCCTCTCGCTGCTGCTCGAGCCCCAACGCCTGGTAGTTCTGCACGGCGGCGGCGGCTTGCCGCATCACCATGTCATGGTACCTAGCGACCACGTCCGCGGCAGTCCGCTGCTGTTGTAACTCGGCCACCGGCTGCAGAATCGACTTCTGCTTCGCGGCGGCGCCCTCTCGCTGCTGCTCGAGCCCCAACGCCTGGTAGTTCTGCGCGGCGGCGGCTTGCCGCATCACCATGTCATGGTGCCTGGCGACCTCTTCCGCGGCAGTCCGCTGCTGTTGTAACTCGGCCACCGGCTGCAGCGTCGACTTCTGTTTCGCGGCGGCGCCCTGAAGCAGCTCCTCGAGTTCCAGCGGTTGGTACACGGCACCGGCATTCCGCATCAACATTTCCTGATGACTGGCGATCATCGCCTGGTACTCGGCCGACTGGTAAGCTGGGACGCCGAACCCTGTCCCGGTGTGATACTGCCTAATCAGGGCCTGCTCCCTCGAGATCTGCGCCGCAGCGGCCTCCTGCTGCGCCTTCACGCCGGCAGGGCGCGGAACGCTCGCGATGGCGATGCGCACGAGCATCTCGATCGCAGCCGCGCGCTCACGGGGCTCGCGGTCCGCGAGTTGCTGGGAGACGAAGCTGGCGCCGAAGGCCCTGTCCAAGGCGCCGAACCGCTCCCCGTCGTCCGGCCCGAAGTGGGGCGCGAACACGCAGTCCGGCTCGCACTTCCGACGCATGTGCCTGCACGCCACGCACACCTTCTCCGCCTCCTCCGACGACGCCATTGCGTCTGAGATGGAACAACGATTTGGAGTCAGAAGAGAGCGGAAGGAAACGAAGCAAACAGAGCGCATGCGCGCGCGTTCGAATCCGAACGAGCCAGCAGCTTACAAATCTAACGCATAAACTCTTCTGTATCTCTTACATCTTAAACTCACATGTACTTTAATAAAATATAACTACTAAAAACAAATATATATGAGATAAAAAAAGTTGTTGAAAAACAAAACAAATTCATTTTAATATTAATATATTATTTTTTAAGTTAATATTTTCTTTTAGAATGTAGCATTAGCACGGACATTGTGTAACACTTCGGGTGTTAACTTAAAAGACTAATTTGTTCATGGTCGAAATCCTAGAATTCGAGCTCAAATTTAAGTTTAAATTTAAAAATGCGAGTTCAAAATTTTATTTTCAAAAGAAACATTGTGAAACAAAATTCTCTCCTAAAAGATCTTATAACTACTTGAAATTTTGAGGTTTTTGTAAAATTTTATTTGAGGTTTAAAGGCTCTAAATAAATTATTTTTCTCTAAAAGGTTGCCTGTCTTTGAAATTCAATAACATTTTATTTATTTCGATTTTGAACTTGATTCTAAAATAAAAGATGTTCATCATTAAAAGTTTTACCATCCTCCCAAATTTCAAAATTTTTGGAGCTCAGAAAGTATTCATTTCGGATTAAAAACAGAGAGCAGGACTGGGATTCGAAGAAAAATTCAGGAAAAAGGAAATTTCCTGTGGGCCCCACCTGTCAGCCGGACTATTCCTCTTTCTTTCCCTTCCTCCAACGGCACAGCGCCAGCGCGTACGCCCAGGTGCCGTTCGGCCACGCCTCCTCGCGCGCATGGACGCCACCCAGCTGAAGACATGTCCCGCTCCATTTACTGCGCAATGGAGTACTCCGGCCTCGCTCTCCTCTCTCTCTCTCTCATTCCATTTTCACTCGAGCTCTCTCCCGATCGCACACGCCGTCGCTGCCGAGAGCCACCGCCGAGCCTCCCCGGCCTCCGTCCCTCGTCGGGAAGCGGCGCCACCCCATCCTGTAGCTTTCCAAGCGGCCATCTCCTCCTCCACCACGCCGAGCCGCTTGGATTTGAAGTTTGCCCCAAATCGAGCACTATCAAACCGCCGGCCGCTCTCTCTGAAATCCGATGAGCCCCGGCGAGATCCTCTCGATTTTTCGCGGTTGTAGCCTCCTTACTAGCTTGCGCCCCTCCAAGTCTCAAGGTTGAGGCAGATCGCGGAGTATTTAAGTGAGAATTCGGGCTTCTTCACCGCCGTTCACCGAGACCCCGATGGCCTCACAGTCGACGACCCCTCTCCGGCGCTCCTCCTCAACGACAACCATCGACGCCGAGCTTCTACTCGCTCTGGGGAAGCTGCAGGTGAAGACGACGCTACAGGTGAAGACGGCTTCGAGTTTCGTTAACCAAGCCGGCTGTACCGTGCCGCCGAACGTCGTCCCGAGTCGCTCGCCTCCGTCCGGCAAATTTTGGTGAGGGCCGCCCCCCTTAGACCCACCTCCGTGTTTCCCTCACGATGTGGGTTGGGTTGGGGCATGTAATAGCCGCCGCCGCCGTCGCCGGCCACCTCCAG
>BCLF01000217.1:10296-63047 GCA_001602275.1 Zoysia japonica
GCCAGCGGCGGGGCCTTGGGCCGCTGGGCCAGGCCGGCCACCACGCACACGTGCTGGCAGGTGGGCCCCTGGCAGCTGCACGCCGCACACACAGGCTAACAGTGGATTCGGGGCCCACTTGTCAGCCACACCACTGAAACTGCTAGGCGCACCCCACTATTGCACACACAAATTTATTCCTAAGTCATTTTACCTCCAAATAAATTCTCAAAAATCTCAGAAAATTCCCACTTTGCAAATACACCCCTACACATTAAAGGCCCACCTAGCAATTTCACATTAGCCCTCCGATTTTTGGAAAATTACAAAAAGCCCTCACATTGTTTTTATCACCATTTCCAAATACCACCTTGGTCCACCGGGATTTTTTTTGCACCATTAGAACAATGATCCCAAGCCCTATCTATTAGAGCCACCCATCGCTCTGAGATCTTCTATTTGTCTTGATTTTATTTGATTCTTTTAATTGATCGCTTTTTCGCCGTAGTTACGTTTTGTCATTTTCTCATGTAGACGACGAAGCGCTCGGAGACGAGGAGGCTGACAACCCGGAGTACGAGGAGGAGTTCGAGGACACCTTCGAAGGCAAGTCCTAATCTTTTGATCGTGTTGCCCCTAGAATTTTGCTACGCCCCTATGGGACCCTTATGCTTGCATGACTATAAATGTGTATGTTCAAATCATTGTGTAGATAATATCCTATTTGCTATTTGTGTATTTATAGTTATGTTAGCTATTTACTTTCATTAGGTATAAATACCACATTGTTACCGAGTTGATTACCGTACCTTATTAAACCATAGGAGCTCCGTCATTAAATACTTTTAATATTTGGAAAGTTGCCTTGAATTAGAATGCTTAGGAACACTTACGTGAAGCTACGCTTCACCTTACCATATACTCATATTTATCAAACGAGCTAAATAGAGTTTGGAGGCATTGGTTAAACCAAGTGGGTTTGGGTAATAGTGCAAACTAGTGCTAGGTGATGGGAAGGGATATTGTTTTTGATCGTGGGGCGGGCTCTTAGTGAAATGTGTTGTGATGGGTGTTAGGCTTCGAACTTGTCCACCTGTCGTGGATGAGCGCCGCTCCTGCCACACAAGGACCGGTTCATCGGACCTCAACATAGTAGTTTCGTGCAACCACAGAACCTGTCTGGGCGGGACTCACTCTACTCCTTTGGTTACCCGCAATGACACCTAAGGCAGTTGAGAGACTCAAGCCGCAGGAGCAGATGTGAGATACTCATGGTCTGGTCTTCAATTACAGCAATAGCCTGCGCCATGGGATCGTATTGCCCACCGGTATAGCCCCCTGGTTTTGTAATAAACTCGTCTATGTGCGGGGTCCAGAGAGCGAACGTGGATGTCTTAAACCCACGGTCTGGCTACCAGAATGTGCTATCGCGTCATCGGACTATCCCGAGAGATGACCCATGTATGCATCTTGAGGTGGATATCCAGGATACTTTAGCGTGCGTTGGAGTGAACGTTATGCCACTCTATTGATCAAGAGGAGCATAGCATGTGGGTATAGTGTACAATCTCTGTAGAGTGTAGTAATCCATTCGGAATGGCCGTTGACACAGTATTGACACACTACAGCTTGGGCTCACTTTGATTAGTCTTAGATATCACCTTGATGGCGTATGTGGGTGTAGGTGCCTGTGTTTTGGAAAGTGTCTGATTGGGATAGTGGAGGCCCATCCAGCTAAAAATTGAGAACTGGCGGGAAGGGTGACTTCTTCCCTAGGTCCAACCCTAAAATACAGATAGAATAGGAACACTTGTCTTTCTGTTTTAAAAACCTGTCTATAGAAAAGCCCGCATAAAATTTGCTTTAGCTAAACTAAACCATAGCCTTTCCTTGTTGGCCTTGTATGCATGAATACAACCTTGTTAGGGTTAGGACTTGCTGAGTACATTTTGTACTCACCTTTGCTGATGACGTTCAGATGAAGAAGAAGACGGTGCCGCGCTGGATGGCGATGAGTAGGACTCGTTCTTCGTGCAAGTGTGCCTGTGGCTTTTGCTTCTTGCCTTTCCTTTTATGTAATGACTATACGAGGATGTCCTGTACTCCTCGCTGGTTTATAAGCTAAGACTTGCATGTATGGCTCTATCTAGGACAATATATGTAATAATATTGGTGTGAGCTTTGTATCCACAATGTACGTGCGTACCAACTACTGATTCAGATATTGGTACGGTATTCACGGGTTATCCCAGAAATGGGGTACGACACCGACTTACAGGGTATGCCTATTTGCAAAATACAACGCTAGTGGTGGGTTCGTACTATCAAGTTTTAGCAGTAAATTAAGTTTCAAAAAATGCATATTTAATTTACACTATAAGCTACATCAAACATGGTTGCCAAGAAATTTTTGATAAATATATCAACCAAATCCTTTCTCATCCAATTTCTTACTACCATGTGACACATTGAAACAAGCGGTACTCATTACTGATAGGGGCAACGATTATAATCGATTTACATCCTGCATGAGAAACCTCATTACATTACATGTACGTGCTTCCGTACATGCTTCCCGGAAGCCGCACGTGCAACGTTTCAAGAGACTACCTCATTTCAGGTCCATTGCTACCAACCAGGGCAAGAGGGCCTCCACGCAATATACGTCCGGATGTGATTCTTGAGGTACTACCCTTTTTGCAGTCTCTCCCCTTAGTGCCTCCAAAACTAGTGGGTAGCGTACGTCCGCGCAATGCTGCATTCAAGTTACATCAGTTTTTTGGGTCCCATATATCCACTATGTAGTCATTATTGTTCAAATCTACTCAATAGGGCCGACAAAGGTACTGTCCTTAACCGATACAGATAGAGCTGTTGCACACAGGACTCCTTTCCTGCTGTCAACCTATACTTCCCTGCCAAGTCTCAATTTTATCATTTCGTGTGATAAACTAGACCAGTTTCACCATTTACTGTAATACTTCCACACCCAAAAACTTCTACTTTAATTAAGACTCATAGCCTAGCTCTACATCGAGTTATCTGTACCGAGAACACTTAACCTAGGTAGTCTAAATTTTCAAACAACTCCTAAAACTGAATGCACAGTACATTAATCAAACGATCTATAGTGATAAAATAAAATATTAAAATAGGGTTAATGCACCGAGGCTTACCTTGGCTTTGCTCAAACTTAAAAACCTCAGCTAATGGAACGTCGTCGAACTCCCCCCTCAAAAGCTTCAGGTCCTATACATGAAATCATATGCAATACATGAATTATGCCAGTTTTTAACCTTTGAAGATTTTAATTTAAATCATATGCGATGATAGTTTTTATTTTCAAAAGATAACTAGTAAATATAGTTATAAAACCTCCTTTAATAGGGTTTTCAAAAACATATATAATTTGATTTTTCCATAATAACAGGGAGGTTATAAACTTATTTTCGACCAAATTTTGTTGTTTATTGAAATCAAATAGATTTATAATGAATTTAAAACCATCTAAGCATAATAAAACATTTATAAAATTGTTTTTGATGAAAATAAATATGAACCTATTTTGAAACATGAAGCTTAACTAAGTAAACAGAAAGGAGAATTTTACAATATTTTAGCATGCCAAGAATTTATGATAATAAATTAATGATTCATTACGTGATCTGAATTAATTAATTTATTTTAATGGATAAAATGAAAATTTATTATCTTATGAGTATTATTCTAGTCAAGAGGATCCTAACAAAATGTATTTCATAATTTTTCCAATTAGGATGAATTTTCTATGGATTTTACTAGATTAAACCGATTTCTGATATTCAATTAAATAATTCAACAGCCGAATTTAATTTAAACCAACACAGGGGCTGCTGCATCGCGGCCACCTAGAAAGGGGCCACACGGGATCGGAGCACAGCCGCATGGGATCCGACGGCAGGTCGAGCTGGCCGAGCCGTCCATGGCGGGTTCACCGGACGCGGCGGCGTGCTTGCCAGGGCGCTGCTGCCGTCGTCCAAGCACAGGGAGCTGAGGTCTAACTTGGCCTACACGGCACCGAGAGTTCGATGGTGATGCCCATGGGGCGGTGCTCTCAACGGAAAAGGCTGGCGGCGAGGGGCGGCAGCGAGGTAACTTCGGCCGGATTTTGCGCATAGCTCGGACCACTAAATCGCCCACGGTTTCCTTCTAAATCCTTGTGGGAGTGAGCAGAAAGCCAGCCCGCGTGAAGAAGTCGATGAGGAGGTCCCGAAGTGGGTTGGTGGCGTGGAGCACCTTGAGCTCCAATGGCGCCAATGGCGAGGGATCCAAATCCCCTACAAAACGGCCCCAATTTCACAGGAATTTCAGCACGTGGAATTGCGCAAGGAAAATAACAAGCCATGGTTAGGAGGAATCAAAGTGCCTCACCAAAATTCGTTGGATTTCCTTGAGAAAGGACCGTTGGCAGTCCTAGAACCCTAATCGGAGAAAAACCCAAATTAGCCCGACTTGGTGGAAGAAACCTTGAGCCAAAGGATTGGGAAGCTCGAGCATGCAGCAGCGCATTGGCTCCTCAAGGTAATGAGGACGGGAAGTTGCTCGACGGTGCCATTCCCTGCTGGGGATAGCATGCTACCGAGTGAGAGAGTGGGAGAACGAGGGAGGGAGAGAGGGAACAGAGAGGGGAGCTGAATGTCGCAATCTATTTCTAGGATACAATGTGTATTTTCTATCAGTCCCTGGATCAGTAGCTGATACGCATAATTACGACAGAATGATAATCAAAAGCATACTTCGAGTAAGGTAATATACCTAATACCTGACCTTTAGCGGCAACACGGTGAAGATTACAATATCCACAACCGTTTAACCGGCTAGAGGTGAAACAGACAGCGGAAACAAAGAACCAAGTCCACAAGCAACTTGGGAGGTAGAACGAAAATCCAGCACGTCGTCGTCTTCTATGAATCCTCCTCTGACTAAAACCACAAATGCAAACGAGTGGGTACATAAGGTACTCAGCAACCCTCAATATTAAGGAGAGAGTAACTTATACATGCATATTTGGCTATAGCAAGAACAGGGCCTAGGGTTTACTTTGCAAAAAACCTGTTTTATGTAGGGTTCACAACAGAAAGTCTAAACCAGGAGATCAAACCTTTGCTTATCACCATTTTAGTGGGTGGGGCTGGGGAGAATAAACCTTTCCCACTAGTTCCCGAGTTTTTAACTGAAAGGGCCTCCAATATCTGATCCAGACACTTTCCAAGACACGAGCAACTACACCCACTTACACAACAAAGGAGGTATGTAGAGTCTAATCATTGAGAACCCAGATAATTGTGTGCGAATACCGTGACAACGGCCATTCCAGAAGGATTTTATACTCTGCAGAGGTTGTACACTGTACCCACAGGCTGTGCTCCTCTTGAACAACTGAGTCACATAATGCTAGTCCCACCTTATCCGTCGATCCCTGTATGTCCACCTCAGGAAGCAATCAAGGGCTATAATATAGGTACTCACTTTCCTTGAGTTCTCAGATACTTCATTTTCCTTTATCGACTAAGATACGCTGAGCCTAGGTACTTCTTTTTCCTCTGAATCGAATCGCTTGGGTAAGTTCCTCCCGAGTGTCCACCCTTGGTCCCCGTGCCCTAGTGGCCGCCAAGTGGAGCACATGGTAGATGCCAATAAGTTAGGATAAGTCCTGCCCATAACATGTTCTGTGGTTGTACGAAATCACTATATTGAGCATTCAATGAACCGGTCCTTATGCGGTCAGGGCAAGCACTTATCCACGGCAGGTGGACTAGACCAACGCTTAACACATATCACCAATCACCAACATAAGCCTCGCCCCCCAACTAGAAATACCCTTCTTCACCTATCACATGTTGCACTAGCTCCCAACCCATTTTATTTTTACTCACACCACCAAACACACTTTAACATGTTTTATAAAAGATTGGTGTATAGTGCGGTGATGCATAGCATCATAAGAGGGTTCTTAAGCATTCTAATATTAAGGCAACTTTTGATTCATTAAAAGGATCTAATGACGGAATTTCTATGGTTAACAAGGTGGCATCATCAACGGGATAGCAAAATGGTATTCAATATTAATGAGAGCAAGTAACTGACATTAATATAAATACTCAGTAACAAATAGGATCATTAACTACGCAACATTTAAATATAAGGAAAATACATGCAAGCATTTAGGCCATATCGGTGCGAAAGCATATCATAGGAGTAATATGATCAAGGAAGTTAGAGCTTGCTTGAAACACTTAATCTTCAAAACTTATCTTCCCGATATGCTTTGAAATCTGAGTCTTGATCACAGGCTTAGATGTTAGAATCTTTAAGCTATTCCTCGTATGTCAATCCTTCTAGCTCCTCTTGGAAATCCGGCTCTTCCTCGAACGTCTACATGATAGAACACGCCTAATAAAACTACTATAAAAGAAGTAAGGCTTGAGGAGAACTGATAGGATCCAAATAACTTTGAATAAGAGCCAATTAAGCTCCGCGAGGAAAACCAAAGGAGAATCATGCAAGATGCAGTTGCTATCCTAGTGCTAGATTCGTTATTTTATGTGTACATTAATATTAGTTGCTACGGATTGGTTATTGGAATCTAATTCTATTTAGATACTTTACTAGTGCTCTTGCGGGTATATGGATGAGCCAACTATGCGTGTGCCTTGTTGAGTGTACTCATGATACTGAGGTACTTATATGATTATGAACTCATATGAGGGTGTGCCAACAGTGTACTAGGTACACGATATGTCATTTTATGCATAACCGTGACTTAGTAGTATTTATTAAAGACTACTGATTAACTGATGGGCTCTTTCTTAAGTTATGTCTACTTCATATTTAAGTGATTGCAATGGTAGGCGACGTGAATGCATGTATTATCGAGCGTCTAAAGTGCTACTACCTTTATGCGTACTTACTCATATGAAGCGAGAGTGTGACGTGTCATTTCATGCGTCATTTTATGTGCAATCCTATTTAGAACCACATGTTAGTGATTGATTACTAGATGTAATTTAAGATATCTTTATTTAGTTTATAACAAAATATGCGGTGACAAGAGATTAATTACTTAATCTCTTAGTATGCAGTTGTTGCCTAGTAATTAATAGCTAATTACTAGATTTTTACATTTTTATAAGTGAAATACTAAACGTATCATGTGTTACATCCAATAATGTAAGCTGAAGTAAGGTGAGATGCATACTAAACCATATTATGAACTTATATTTAACAAGTCTTATATGAGATACACTAATTTAAAAGCAAATGACAACAAATAACGAGCCAATAAAGAACCAAAAGGAAATTAAATAAATAAACTCCAATAAAAACTCGTCATCAGCGAAATATGGCATGGCAAGATGATATTGGGGTTTGATTCATTGTTTATGGGGTGGTCGATGGGTCTTAAATGGAGATGGAGCGGGGATCGATTTGGCATTGACTCATCGGAGGCTATAGCAAGCCAACGAGCCCGGCGGGGCTAGCACGGCACGGGCCTAGCCGGGCTCGAGCTGATTCTGATGTGGCCCGACCTAGTCCGGCTAGTTAATTGGGCAGTGCCATGCTGACCCGCGGGCCGATTGCCCAAGCCCAAGCACACCCGTCTGATTTAACACGGGCTGGGCCATGCCTTCAGCCCGTCGAGCTGCGCCGGGCCAGGCCGGCCCGAGGCACGAAGAAAAAAATAAATCTTATTTTTTTAGAAATTACTAGAAACAAATTATATAATAGCAAAAATTCTAAATTTTATTCATAAATAAGTCATTACATAGACCGGGTTGTGCTCGGGCCGACCCAGCGGGCCTGCGGCCAGGCCCAGGCAGTGTGCCATGCCTCGGGCCGACACGGCCCGCCTGGCCTTCGTGCCAAGACGTGCTCGAGCCAGGCTAAAATCAGCAAGCATTGGGCCGGCGCAGCTGTCCAGGTACATCAGAGGGTACTATTGGGAAGTTTGGGTTTTGAATTATACTAGGGAGAATGAGAGGGATTTAGGATTCCAAACTAACACCATAAAATGGTTCATGTCGAGACAAGCGCGTGAGCGCAAGAACCACTGAAAACGGGATTATGGATAAAACAATAAGGCATTTTAAAGTTGTGTGGGAGCTCTAGGGACCTATTTGTAAGTACTAGAATATCGCTAGGGGCTTATCTATAATTATCAGAGAGCAGCTAGGGACCAATAGGTAAATATAGAAATGTATAGGGTTCCTTGTGTAAAAATGTAGGGGTTAGATTGTAATTATATATTAAAATCTGGGGTTGTTTCTGTAAAATTCAAGGACTAGGTCATAATCTACTGAACTGTACGGGCTTGGATGCAAGAATGTCAATTTCTTGAATTTGTGTAACTATCTTTGTATAGGAAAATCGTGGAAATGGTCCATGGACCGATGGATCTGGGAAGGGGGTTCGGTCCACGGGTTATGTTGAATCAATCTGAGCCGCTAGATCCCTGACGAATGGCTTGGATCTAAAATTCAGTTAATAGGTTATGTTGAATCAATCTGGGCCGTGGACTTCAAAATGGGCGGCTGCGATTTAATTTTATGAAGCTTCTAATCTGAGGCGTCGGTTCGAGATCGGGCGGTGGATGCGCGGCCCTGGAGGCCAACGGCGGGCGGGCCAGGGCGCATGGCGGCGCCATTGCTGGGGGCCGCCGGAGAAGGACAAGACGTGTTGCTTGCTCAAAACTCGTCGGGAAAAAGAGGAAAAGATGGAGGAGCTCTCGGGGATTCACCTGGGAGGTTTTCCATGGCGCAGGGTGTTGTGGTGGCGGCTGGTGACGGAGAGGAGGCGGCGCGCGGCAGGGGTACTCGGCGCGGGCGTGAAACGACGGCAGGCTCAGGCCGCTGTGGCAGGAAACCGAAAGAGAGGGTCGCAGGGAAGCTGTAGGCGTAGAGATACGAGGGAATAACTTGCTGGGGGTGGAGAATTTGGGTGGGGGCAGTGGCGGCGCAAGAAAGGGGAAAGAGTACAAATCTTCGGATTTTACTGAAATTGGAGTGGTATTGTGGCGAGGAGCTCGGTTCAGAAGAGAAAGGAATGCCACGCACCACAGTTTATAGCCGGGAGTGGCTTGGGAGCCACGGCGGCTTGCTAGTTGGTAAACCGACCGGTAGCAGCGCGAGTTGCCTTTGTCGGGAAAAAAATGATGGAGGTTTTGGCCCAGTAGGAGAATTGGGATTGGAATATTTATGGGATTTGAATTGCTTGATTTAAAATTCAAATAAAATCCAAATAAGTTCGGCAAAATAAATTCCAAACAAATCAAGGAAATAAAATCAAGCACTTTATCACTCTCGTATTTTGTTATTATGAAAATTTCGAATTTAGAAGGTTTTAATTTTAATAAGATTTTATCTTTTGAATGAGAAGGAAGAGAGAAAGAGAGGGAAATACTATGGTTCTGCTCAGAAAATTTGGGGTTTCAAATTTTTAAATCTTGAGCTAAAATTTAGGATGTCACACCAAATGGGGTAGGGACACGGGGCTTAGTATGTGTCCCGAGCGCTCAGACACGGGTGTCGTGGCCGGTTGCATGCTGGCCACGGCCATGGCGTGCTGGGCCAGGATGGGTAGTGGCGAGGAAGAAGGCGACTGAAAGGTGGGTCCCACATGACAGGAAGCTGTCCAATTGAGCTTAATACTTAAGCATTTTGGTCACAGCAATTTAATTAGAAAATGAACATGGATTGGGCTGAGACTTAGTAGAATGGTTCTTCGACAGGTTGTCTACACTCTGACCGACATGCACATGCGAATTCAGAAGGAATTGAAAGATAAACAATTTTGAAAACGGTTAACCGATAAGGAGACTGAATTTGCTGAAATCAGTTCATTCTACTGATTTCGGAGGTTTGAAAGAAATATCTCTGTACCTCCCAATAATTTGAAACTTTGCATACCTTTGCAAGTTGAACAACTTTTATTTTGGGATCAAGTTGAAATTCGAACTGGATTTTTTTATTCTGTAACAATCACAAAACAGGTAACTGTTAAAGAATTGAAAAAACATTTGGGCTCTTTTGAATTTGAAGGAACCTCATCAAACTATTATAAATTCAAACTTGTGATCTTCTTTAAACAATATATTTGTTTCTCATATTTGAAACACTTTTTGTCTGAAAAGTTTGAACTTTCAGTTTTAAGTTTGAATTCGAATTAAATTTGAAATTTTTTGCTTGACCCTTATTTCTTTTTTTAGCTCGGTTTAACCAATCTTTGAATTAAAAACCAGCAACTTGAATTTATGGATCCCAAAGGTATGGAATGTTGCAGCCCTCCCCGTAAAGAAATCTCGTCCCGAGATTTAGAAAGAAAGAGAGAGTAGCAGCAGTGGTCACTTACCGAGATTGAAGAAACTCAAGAAAATTTGATTGGAGATATTTTTCTGTTTCCCAAGTAGCTTTATCTCTAGAAAGATTAGTCCACTGGACCTTGTAAAATTTTTGGGTCTTGTTTCTTGTCACTCGGTTCTTCTGATCAACTACTTGTATCGGCTTCTCGGCGTAAGTCAAATCCTATTCCATGTCAGTGATCTTGATGTCTTGCGGTGCCTCCAGACACTTCTTCAATTGCGATACATGGAAGATGTTGTGTACTCCGGACAATATGCTACCAGTCCACATCTCTTGATGATGGGAAATGGGCCGATATATCGTGTTGCTAACTTTCCTCTGACCCCGAAATATTGCACTCCCTTCATTGGTGAGACTCAGAGATACATAAGATCACCTAGTTCAAAGGTTAAAGGTAGACGTCGCTTTTCTACATAACTCTTTTGCCTGGATTGTGCTGCTTGAAGATTAGACTGAATGACACGAATAATCAGAGATGATGGTCTTCGGGATGCCATTCTAACAAACTATATGAGCAACAAACTGTGAACCTCTATCAGAGACGATGGTCAGGTATGCCATGCAAACAAACTGTACAAGAGATATATAGCTCAACATACTGTTGGTATTTCTTACAACCACAGATAAATTCGCAAACGCATGGAATACCGCTGTAGCACTTCCCTCAAGAGTATTCCTAAGGTTAGCGAACACAAGGAACGTGTGTACCCTATCTTCTAACTTATTTCATCTAGGGCCAACAAGAACTAGGTAGGCTGAGGGTAGGGAGGGGTTCTCAAGACGTCAAGGTAAGGTCAATTCCTAGTGCATTACTTCGGCACAGGTTTTCTCCTGAATTCGCAGGCTGCTCCGACTTCTAGCACTACTACGTACCTGAACATGAAGAATTACGAAGGACGGATAGGGCTGTCACCACCCGCCGCCTACCTCTACAGACCATGGAGTACGCAATAAACAAAGGTGACCACTATCCTAGACACCACGTCTACGAAGTAAGTTACTACATTAACCCCACGTGTATAATAAAGGACTAAGGTACTCTAAACATTATAGAGCGATGAACCCGTAAGCAGTAGGAACTAGATCTTGTTAAATCAATAGACTATAAGAACATGCAAGAGAAGCAAAACACTTACTTGAATTCAAGAAGCATTTGTAGAGGTACAAGCTTGGAGATGATGTCAACAGGTCCGACACTCATCCCAGCACCACGGGAGCAGCACCGATGTATAGTGTTGGAGAAGACACAGACAGACCCACCTCTCCTCCGCACGATCCTCGAAGACACTCATCGGGGTACAAACGTGGAGAAGATGACGACAAGCCGACACTTCTCCTTAATACCCCTCACTCTCTCCCTATCTTTTAAACACTAAGAACTTGTGCTAAGCCTTAGCAATGGAGCTCTTTCTCTTCTCTTGTGGTGTGTCTTGAAGTGGGGGAGGTGCCCTCCTTTTATTGCCTCTCTAAGTTGGTTCCCGAAGGAATCCCGAAGGAATATTCTTCGGCATGCGGGTGGGAACAACTTGGCGGGGCGCTCCACGAATCCGTTGGTCAAAACTTAGCGTGAAAGGCGGCAGTTGATGGTCGGCTGACCTGCTGTTGGGCCCATTCACCGAACGGCCTGTGGGGATGACTTGGGGGGCCCATCACTAACCTGTGGGTCAAAGATCATCGCCAAAGCCGTCAGAAGAAGGTCGGTAGGTAGGCCGACCTAGGATTTTGTCGTTTCGGCCCGATCTTCATTATGGTGGCTCCTTGGTGGGCCCTGGGTCTTGTACAATGGATAAAAGGTCATTTTGATCATGTTTAGTCCCCTTTGTGGGTCCAAGAATCCATTTTCTTGCCCTTGATTTCCTGGTAGTGTGTTTCCCCCCTTGCTCGTGCTTTTCCTCAATCCCAAGTGTAATCAGTTGCATGCATAATTTCAACAGCACTTGTGAAATTAGGTAGTAATAAAGTTTTACTACTATGTTGGTTATCACTTGGATATCATTTATGCAAGGATTTGACGGTCAAATATGGATTTTAAGGACCGCCAACAAACTTCCCCACACTTAGCCCTTTGCTCGTCCTCGAGTAAAGTTTAAGGACTAAGGTGTAACAACACTTCATATGGTATGGTGCTAGCATAAAAGTTATTCCAAGTCATACCTTGCACTTGTGATACTTGAAGTGTCTATCACATCATCTTGGGCGGTTGAGAAATGGAGCGGCATTGAATAAAATCTTCTCTTTCTCTCCTGCTAGTTAACTTGGTTTTTTTTAATGCGTTTCAAAAATAACCAAAGCTTGACTCCTCAAATGATTCTCTCAAGTCGCTTGTTTATGATTCCTCACCAAGGCATTGGATAGTTGCCTCAATCATCATACTTCTAATGAGGCTTTTATGGAGCTCAAGGTAGGGATATAAGTGAGGCATACTTGTTTCACATATGTTGCTAAGTCAAAAACCGGATCCATGGAGATATCAAATCACACAAACTGATCAAGATATATATTTTTATGTACGTACAGATGGATGGATGAGTAAGTGGATGCACAAGAATACACTTTTTAGCATGATCTCCCTCTCCGCTTGACTTTTATTCAGAGAACATGGCTATCTTTTTTTCTCTCACTTTTTTCTCCTTTTTTCCCTTATTTTTTTTGTATTCGAGAAGACTTTCTCTTTTTGAGCATTTGGTTTTTTTTCCCTCTATCTTTTTTTTCATAGCCCATGTCTCTTTTGCAGAGCTATTTGAGAGGGATCATAAACTTATAGAGTATCTATAGTGGATGGATGAAGTGGCAGTGCAAACTTCCAATGTAGAAGTTGGGCATGTGGATGTAGCATATGTAATCTTGACCAGTAAAGTATGAAAAGCATCTCACTAGGGTCACAACTTTTTGACAAAACTCAATGTAAAAACAAGCAGCATATGTAGAGGATTTTCAATGTAGCAATCATATGGGCTTTGATAGGAACATAACATCATTGAGTAGTTCACGAAGCTTTTGATTTTAATTTTTGAAATAAAATTCCCAAGTGTTCTAAGAAAAAGAGATCAAGATTCATATCATCATACCATAACTCATTCACCAACAACCTAGATAACATACTTTCCTAATAAAATAGTCACAAGCAACATGCATGCATGCGGGGAAGAAAATTTATGCAGGCCAACCATATAGAAGCATGTTTAATTAAGGATGTAACCAGAAAGGTTCATTTTAAGTTGAGTTTCATTTTCATGATTTATCAAGAGCATAGCATTTAAACTCATGAACCAAAAAGAGTTGGGGTTGAGGCCGCGCATTGGAGAAGGAGAGAACGTGTTGGGCTTGACTGATCCGCCAATCCAAGATGTCAGTCGACCGAGCATTGGCCCTTCGGATCTTGTGCTTTTTTGTGCTATCCTACGTGTTGGTTGGCGTCGTGTCCTCATAAAATGTTGAGCGCGCAAAGCATGAGGACACCCCCACATTTCTTCTTGTACCTTGGGTGCTTCCTAGATAAAAGATAAAACAAAAAAAACAAACAAAGGACTCTTCCAGTGTGATTGCCAGAGAGTCAATCTTATTGGAACAAAAAGGGAAATGATAATCCGGGCTATCTCCCTTCAGTGATTGGTTTAAGGTTAGAAGCTTGAGCATGGGGAATGTCCATCTTGCAGTAATCATTGGCGATGTAGTCCCCAGCTTCATCGTCCTTTCTTCACTGAGTGTTGGAGTTCAAACTGCAAGATTAGTGCCAACAAATACACCATGAAATCTACAATGTTTGTGATAGACAAAGACATCTACAACCATCTTTACGAATATTTTGCTAACAAGGACCTTAAAGTGGTTATAGTCCACATAGGTGTTTGCGGCGCAGAGGGTGACTGACTGCGGAGACTCATTATGTGAGCATGATTCTTGTATTCCTTCTAGAAAGAAACTCACATGCTTATCTATGGAGTCTTTTATATTGGACTCCAGAGTTGGGTGATGATGGTCACTGGACACGTGAACAGCTTCTCTTGAATCATCTTCCTCAGGTGGAAAATCGAACGGACTCAGGAGATGTGAAAGAGGACACAATCATCACCTTCTCGAACGTGTCGCACTTGGAATGGGTTTTCACCGAAGAGATAGTAGTATTAAATGCAGTGTTCCCAAGCTTTTCATTAAGGCTCCCTCTATCTATATTCAAACGGAGGAGATACTCTAGCGGGTAGCCTATGAGAAGATCAAAATTGAGGGTAGGAAGGATGTGGCAATCTAAGTGAACCTCGATTTTGTCTACTCTAATCGGTACAACCCTTACTATCCCACAGCTTTCAAGGATGAGTTCAGAGGGGCTTTTAAAGAGCTTACCTGTCGGGCACAGAGGCATGTTGCCAACAATGATATGCGCCAAGTGCTCAGACATGACATTGGCTCTAATGGTGGGATTATGAAGGGCTTCTATGGTGACTCCCCTAATGGAACAAGGCATGGTTATGGATGGCGAAATGATTTGGGTAGCTTTGGAAGAGCGCTCCGCTTCTCTTGACCATTCATTGTTTGTACATGAAGTTGCTTCCTTCACTTCTATCTTGTGGATTTGATGTTGGGAAGGATTTTGTGAAGGATGGGGTTCCGTAGTTTTCTTTTACCAGAAGGTTTTCAAGGTATGATCTATTTTGGGTTCAATTGGCAAGTCCAAAGGTCGAATTCTTCTTCCCTTGGTGTTGGTGGTTAGGGTGAGGCCTCAACAGTCGAATATATAAATCTAGACGATAAAGGCTCGGATTCAATTGAAGAGGTCTCCTTGTAGCTTGCCTTGATGTCGGTGTGGAGGGGGCTGCTTGAGTCTAAGAAGGAAGTGTTGTCTAGGATGGTGTCTAGGATTTTTGTCCCTTCCTCTATCATATTGTCCAAGAATGATCCTCCGGCATAGATATCCAGGTATAGGGCAGATTCCTTGCTAAGACCGATATAAAAATGTTCCAGCAACATATGTTCCGGTATAGACAAGTTAGGGTTTGTTTGATTAACTCTATCAACCTAGCCCAAGCTGAACGTATGGTTTCCTTCTCTGTCTGCTGGAATCCAACAACTTCCCGTCGCAGAGGAATGACATGGGTCAAGGGAAAGAAAGCGAGACAAAAGTAGTCACGTAGTCTTTGCCAATCGCCATTCATCCTCGCTACGATAAGAGTGTACCATTGCTTTGCCTTCTCTTTGAGAGAGAAGAGGAACAACTTCCAGTTGAGAGTGTCTTGTGTCATGCCTGAAACAACCATGCATGAACACAATAGCTCGAATTCCCGCAGATGGTGGTATGGGTTTTCATGTTTGTGCCCAAAAAAGGATTGCTCCTGGACCTGGCTATAAAGCTAGCACAGAGTTCATAGCTAGATGCTGTGATAGGCTTTGATGAGGATGGTGGCTCAAGGAACTTGCACTTCGGAGCAGATAATTTATATATGGGTAGCTCCATGGTAGAATATGGGTAAGAAATAAACAAAAATAAAAAGATGCTAGGACGAACCAGGCTCGAAGATAATATAGCAACCGTTCCCAGCAACGGCGCCAGAAATGCTTGTTGGTATTTCTTACAACCACAGATAAATCCGCAAGCGCACAGAATGCCGCTGTAGCATTTCCCTCAAGAGTATTCCTAAGATTATCGAACACAAGGAACGTGTATGTACTATCTTCTAACTTACTTCATCCAGAGACAACAAGAACTTGGTCGGCTGAGGGTAGAGAGAGGTTCTCAAGATGTCAAAGTCTGGGACAAGGTAAGATCAATTCCTAGCGCATTCACCGGTTTCCTCTTGAATCAAAAGGCTGCTCTGGCTTCCAGCACTACTACGTACCCGAACGTGAAAGATTATGAAGGACGGACAGGGCTGTCTCCACCTGCCGCTTACCTCTACAGACAGTGAACTACGCAATAAATAAAAGTAACCACTATCGTAGACACCAGGTCTACGAAGTAAGTTACTACTTTAACCCCACGTGTATAATAAAAGACTAAGGTACTCTAAGCAATATAGAGCGATGAATCTGTAAGTACTAGGAACTAGATCTTATTAAATCTGCGGACCATAAGAACATGCAAGAGAAGCACAAACACTTATGTCGAGATCATATGACCCGGGTATCTACGGTCTCGGCCCAGTCAGAAGGCCCAGCAGCAAAAGACGGCCCATCATATGACCAGAGTCCGCAGGCGATCCAATTCCGCTAAGTCCCGAAGACACGGTCTGACCATCCGAGGGTCGGGCCGCCCAAAGACAAATGACACTTATTTTTGGATGGAGGGAGTATATTTTCGTATCTGTTGATGATCGAACACCCTTCTAACGGAAATGATTAATAACCTGTAGTCCTCTTTAAAAAAGAAAAGAAAGATTTCTGTATTTTTTATGACACAACTCACAATTAAACAAACACATTTCGCCAAGTATATATACCTTATCTTCGCATACAATAACACATAAACATTATTACAGTACTTAGACTCCTCACTCGGACAAGTGACGACGGCTAAGAATGCACATGTGTTCTCTTCTCGCGGGACTCACCGACTTAAAGGATACATGACATGAATTAACACACCAGTGTGTATGTTGTGTCCACAGGACTACAAGATGTGCGGACATGAACATGAACAAAACCACCCATGCAAGCAAACATAACGACGGTGCAGTCGACTCTTCACTCATCGCTTCTGACGCTTGTTTCCTTCCGTCGGAGGACAAGGCTTCCGATGCTTTCAAGGGGGGGGGGCGCCTGGTGCACTTGCACGACTCATTCGCACAGCGTGGGTGGTAGTACCTGCCGCTGCCGCTGCCGCTGTTGGAGCGGCGGCAGTAGACGAAGCGATTCACGGTCTTGTCACAGGCACCGCAGAGCTTGGGCGTCCCATCGTTCGGCAGCTTTTTCAAGAATTTGAGGCCTTTGACCTTGGGCATGACGGCGCAGCAGATGTGGAGGAGGTCACCGTTTCCTTCCACCCTGTACCTGGCGCCGGCGCCGGCCTTGATACAGCCATCACAATTGAAGTTATCCGGCTCGCCATTGGTTATCAGCTTCATCTTGAGATTCTTGTAGGCCGGATGGTCTTTGATGTCCGGAGGAGGGCTTCCTTTGGCGACCTTCGCCGTTGCTTGCCGTTTCTGTTGCTTCACCATTTTTTTCTCGTATCTCTGTGTGTAGAAGAAGGCAATAATGAGTTTTGTGAAAACTGGCGCTTGCTCCTCGTTGTACTTATAGACAAGATTTTGGTGGGTACGTACTTTCTTGAATTTGCTTGTTAGTTGAAGGATTCGTCCAGGTTTAAAGCTGTCCGACTCAAATCAATTTGTCCAATATTAATTGCTTGTTAGTTGAACTTTTGGTGTCATGAATACACACCATAGTGGAAACTTGTGGAGGAGCAAAGCAAGAAATTTTGGAAACATGCCTCCATTTGTAACATCATCAATGACGCGTCTTGAAATGACTTGACTGGCGAGCTACTTAGCCCAAACAACCGTGTACGGAGGCACAAACCACGCGCAGTCGAAGGAGTCAGAACATAGACGAAGTGCATGGTTAGTACAGTCTGAATATCTTACCCACAGAGACCTGGACTTACGCAGCTTTTGGTGTTAGGCGCAGTGGACTACCTTCTCCCGTTCCACACGCGGGTAATGTTAGCAAAGGATAACTTAGTGAAACGTAACTGAAAGGTAATAACAAATATTATTACTACAATAAGGACGAAACTATTCAACATTTTTTAATTGATTGTCACCATGCTAAAATAATTTGGAGAAGAGTATATATGACAACAAGTATAACTCCACCAAATTTCTGTTTCTCATACCGTGGAAAGTCGGCTAACTTGGGCGAATACAAAAGACAAAGGACTCTTTCATTCGTACAGGTTTTCTTCAAGGGCACATATTGGCTATGATACTCGGAGGAATTAAGTAGCAAATTCCAATGTGCGAGCATAGCTGTGCTAGTCATAGATACATATTTAATTATTGGTGTCCTTCTCAGTTTTTTATCGACTTCCTTTCGGTTCCTTTTTCATGTTTTTTGTTTTTTTAGTGTGTTGAAAAAGTTGTAATAAAAATTCATTGATGTGTGCTTTAAGCAGAGACAAGTCCAAAATACGTTTTGTTTCACTTATCTAAATAATAATAAATAAATATTTCAGTAGCAATCTGGTCCATATGACTATAGCAGGCCAGCTGAGCTGGGCTGGTGCAAATGGGATGGCCAGAGGCCCAGTGATTTTGGTCCGGCCCGAGCACGGCCCGGCACGATGGCCAAGCGGGCAGTGCTGGCCCAAGGCACGACATGGGCCATGCATGGGCCTGGTCGCAGGCCCGATGGGCTGGCCTGAGCACGACCTGATTAGGTCTGCCCGGTCAGGCCCGATACTGGGCCCATTTAGCTCGGCATGACCCGCCCAGCCCATTTATCATTTTGCTAAAATTTAATATGAAAATATAGGTAATTTGACCTATTTATGTTTACAATTTTAGATTTTTGATATTATATAATTTGCTTTCAGTAATTTATCGGGAATGCTTTGGTCCAGCCCGGCCTGTGAAAAATCAGCCGGGCTATCGGGAATGCTTTGGTCCAGCCCGGCCTGTGAAAAATCAGCCAGGCCATGCTTGGGCCTGGACAGTCAGCCCGCCGGTCAGCACGGCATGGCCTGGTCAACTAGCTGGGCTGCCTCAGAGTCAGCCCGAGCCCGGCTGGGCCCGTGACGTGTCTGCCTGGCCTGGCCCGTTGGCCACATATGACCAGATCAATCGGGCGTAACCCAAACCAAGAGGTTGCGCTGGTGGTTTCCAGCCAGCAGTACTGTGCCGATTGCATTCTAGAAATGTGACGTACCTGCAGTGGACCGAGTCAGAAGAAAGATGCAGGTCTACTTAACCCAAGCAACCATGTTGGGAATCACAAAGCACTTGTAGTGGACAGACTCAGAAGATAGACGCGCGCAGGGCAGGTTAGCTGAGTTAGAACGACTTACCCACGGAGACCTGATTTTAGATGACCGGAATGGATGATTGATTCTCGTTGGCCGGTCGCAGTCTAGAAAAAAAAAATCAGTGAAATTTTACCAAAATATCCAAAATATTGCATTCATCGGTGAGGTCTGATATTTTTTTATGTTCCAAAATTTTATCATTTAGTATCTTAATCAACAAAAATTGCTATGTTTATATATACAACCATGTTGTTTTATAGATTAAAAACGGTTCCTTATGAGTTCAAGTCAATTAGTTTTAAAGGTATTTAAATTTATTAACCAAAATTATAGAAATTTCTGAAATATCGTATTTGTTAGTATCCTCCGATATTTTTTATACCGGATTTTTTTTTCATATGTGTCAGTGCCTTCTCATCTTCTTTACGTCTTGCTTTGGGTGTAAGGGATGGGATCAAATTACCTGGAAATTTACAAAACTTAGCCTGCCCTTCTGGTACATGCAGGTATGGTTATACCAAGTCAAGCATTTTAAAAAGACTCGACTAGCTTCTAAATCAAAGAAACCCAGTGGCCCAAAATCCACGGTTCTAGATGAAAGCAGGTACAACACACTGCTCCAGTAGTTGAAACAAAACATGCTAATATAACTTCAACTTGATGTTAATAGTAATTATAAATAAAGACCTGACTAGCTGGTCCGTATGACCAGATCGAGCACGCGTAACCCAAACCCAGAGCCCGCACATGTGGCCTAAATTCCTTCGTTAAAGACCCGGTGCTTGTAGTTGAATTAGAACATTTTACCCACATAGAATTTGAATGCTGTGACAATCGGTCTTTGACCGGTTCTGGAAAGGGTTGTTTCCATGTTTTGCTTGAAATGCAAATTATAGTGGACAAATTCTGTTGGTTTGTGAAGCATGTAGTCGAGCCACATGTCACACCCTGTTTCTGAGATGCATTGTGTCTCATATATCAGTCCCTGTATCAATAGTTGATACGCACAATTTCAACAGAATGTATGTTTATCAAAAGCAAACTTCATATACCTGATTATACACCTTTAGCAGCAAAACAGTAAGGATTATAATATTCGCTTCCGTATAACAGGCTAGAGGTGAACCAGACAGTGGAAACAAAGATCCAAAGCCACAAGCAGACTTGGGTGCAGAACGAAAACCCAGCTCGTCGTCGTCTTCTATGTTAGTTCTTCTGACTAAAAACCACAAATGCAAACGGGTGAATACATAATGTACTCAGGAAGTCATAACACTAAGCAATGGTATAAGTAAATATGCATCTATATATATGCATATATATATATATATATATATATATATATGCATATTTGGTTGTACCAAGATCAAGGCTTACTGTTACTTTGCAAAACTCCCATTTTAAGCATGGTTCACTACAGAAGGTTTAAACCAGAGGTTTGTCAAATAATTGCTTGTCATTATTTTAGTAGTGGACCTGCGAGAGAATAAATCTTTCCCGTCAGTTCCCAAATTTTTAGTGGAAGGGCCTCCAATATCCAATCCAGACACTTTTCTAAAATACGGGCAACTAAACCCATTCACACATCAAGGAGCTATATAGAGACTAATTATTGAGAGCTCAAACAAATAGTATGCCAATACCGTGCCGAAAGGATTTTAAACTCTGCACAGATTGTACACTGTATCCACAGGTTATGCTGAGCCCGTATATACACCTCGAGAAGCAACCAAGGGCTAAAACACAAGTAGTCACTTTTACTTAAGTTCTCAGGTACTTCATTTTCTCCTAGACTGAGATACGCTGAGCCTGTGTACTTCTTTTTCCTCTAAGTTGAATTGCTTAGGTACATACATCTCCGAGTGTCCACCTTTGGTCCCCGTGCCCTACTGGCCGCCAAGTAGAGCATACAGTAGATGCCAATAAGTTAGGGTAAGTCTTGCCCATACAGGTTCTGTGGTTGCACGAAATTACTATATTGAAGTCCAATGAACCGGTCTTTATGTGGTCAGGGCGAGCGCTTATCCACGACAGGTGCATCAAACCGAAGCTTAACACCTATCACTGAACACCAACATAAGCCTCACCCCCAACCAGAAATACTTTCTCCACCTATCACATGTTGCAGTATTCTCCAACCCATTTTATTTTACTCACACCACCAAACACATTTTAACGTATTTTATAAAAGATTGGTGTGTAGTCACCACATAGCATCACGAGAATTTCTAAGCATTCTAATATCAGGCAACTTTCTATTCATTAAAAGAATTTAACAACAGAATTCCTACAGTTAACAAGAGTATATGTCGCCAACAGGATATCAAAGTAGTATTCTATATTAACGATAGCAAGTAGCTGACATTAATATAAATACGTGATATCAAGTAGGATCATTATCTACACAACATTTCAACATATAGTAAGATATATATGCAAGCATCGGTCATATGGGCGCGTAAGCAAAACATAGGAGTAATATGATCAAGGTGGGGTTAGAGCTTGTCTGCAAGCCTTTAATCTTCAAAGCTCATCTTCTGTATCAAGTCTTGAGGTTCTTTCTTGTCGTCCGAGTCCTCAGGCTTTTTCTCGTACATCGATCCTTCTGTCTCCTCTTGAAATCCGACTCCCTCGAACTCGGCGTTGTCTACATGATAAAATACACCTAATAAACTACCGTAAAAGGAAATAAATCTCAAGAAGAGCTGATAAGATCCATGTAAACTCGAATAAGAACCAATTGACCGCTATGAGGAAAACTAAAGGTGAAGATGAGTGATTCAGTGATTATCTACGGGTATTGCTTAAGTGATGATATGGTGAGTTATAACAGGTGCATCCGTGCACGTGTCGTCGCGTAAACAACACGAATACCCTTATGGCAGGAGCTCATATTAGGCATTCATTGATAACGTGCTTAGTGTAAGGTTCATTGGTTTATGTGTATCGTAGTGTTATTTGCTATCAGCTAGCAATTAAAATCTAGATTCACGCGGACACATTTTAGTGCTTGTGAGGATATATGGATGAGCTAAGCGTGTACATGCATTATTGAGTGTTTTATATTTTCAATAAAACGTTCCTGAAATTATGGTTCTAAGAAAGTTGGTTTCATAGTTTTACGAGCCAGAATGCAGTTTCTATGATTTTTACAAGCTTTATTGAATTTTTGCGCAATTACAAAGGAAATTCCGAATATAAATAAAACCAGCCTCACAGAGAAGGCCACACGGCTGGCCACAGGGATGGCACACGGTGGCCGTACGGGATCTGGCCACAACCACAGCCTATCCCGGCGAGCTCGGCCAACCCATGGCGTCGGCCATGGTGGGCGGCAGCTGGCGTGCGGTGACGTTCGCCAGTGCGCCATCCTCAGCGGTCACGTGCCCGGTGACCTGTGCCAAAATGGTCGCCGAAGCGTGGGGAGCACAGAGGAGGGGTCGCCGAGGCGAGCAGCTCACCGGACGGTGGCCGACGGCGAGTGGCGGTCGTGGCCAACGTTCGGCAATGTGTTGGAGGCGGCTCGGTCAACGAAACTCGACGCCATCATCGCTGAAAGCTTCACCATTGCGTGGGGAAGAGCGGCACTCAACGGTTGGCGTGGGGAAGGGCCGGAAGATTGCTGCCCACGGTGAGGTCCTCGACTCCGGTGGCTGTTGGAGAAACGAAAATTCCTACATGACGGCCACGAAATCGGTTGGTTATCGGTTCCTATGGCTGTCAGGCAATGAGGGAGCTGAAGCCAAAAGGATTCGAAGAAATTCCACCGGAATCGGCCGGATTTTTGGGGAAAAATCCCAAATTCGTTCGATCCGTCGAAGGAGGGGCGAAACCAGGGTGTCGGAGGCTTGAGCTCGGGCACGGGGGAGAGCTCGAGCTCGTCTCAGCCATGGTAGCTGGCAGATGCAAATGAGGGAGAGAGAAGAATGAGGGAGGGAGAGAGGGCGTCGCGAGATGGAGTGAGGGAGAGGAGTAGTGAATGCAGAGATACGCGCCGATCCGGCCGGGAACATGGCAGTGGCGGCTTCGGGGCCCAATGCCCACACGCCGCGCGTCTGCTGCGGTGTCGACTGGAGGAGCGCTGACAGGCTGGGGGGGGGGGGACGCTGACAGGTGGGACCCGTAGTTTTCCCATTTTTCTGATTTTTCCCGGATTTTTGCAGCAGCTTTCTGTTTTTCCCTCAAAAACTCACCTTCCCGAGCTCGGATGAAATTGAAACTTTGTAGAGTGGTAGAATGTTCATGAGGAACAATGTTCCTTTTGGGCTCCTCTCCAAATTCGAAATAAATTTTATTCTATAAAATTCAGAAAACAGATAGTTGTTTAAAGGGGTAAATTAATTAGTGCCTTTTTCTCTGAATTTAAATTTTACAAAAATTCTTTTTATACCATCTATCCTTTGTGGTCACTTTTAAATAAGAATTTGTTTTTACAACTTTCCTTTGAATGTTTGAATTCTCACTTTGAAATTATTAAATTCAATTTAAATTTGAATCTCTTGATTTCGAGAAATATGGGTTGTTACATGCTGCCTAGGATGGCGAGCACCACGAGTGCCGCTGCGTTCTCCGGGATGGAGAACAGAAAGAACAAAAATCAAGATGGTGAGCAATTTTGTCACCCGATGATTTGAAGGCTTGTAATTCCTCTATGAATGTTGGTCTGTTCTTGTGTGAACAGGAAAAATGGCAGAAGTTAATTCCATCAACAAAATAAACGATGGTGTTACTCGATGGGTTTGGAGTCCTGTGTTCTTGCTCTCTGTGCTCAGACGAACATGAAATCCTTCTGGATGGAGACTCGTGCCTTCGTTCATGTTGACTAACTTTCTTTGCCGTGAGGAAGAGATCGAAGTTCTTCTTGGACGAAGATGGGCCATCGTAAAGGAAAATCCCCTCTTCGATTCTTTGCGTGGTCATTGTGTAGCAGAGGCAATGATGCTTCTGTTCTTGTTATATGCATACATAGGTAGGAGTGGATATGTGACTATGCTTACCTCCAGCAATTCATACATACATAGGTGAGATGTGTATGCATATAGGTGGTATAAGCTACAGATGAGTGAAGTGCAGAGTGTGCCATTTAATTATTTAGTTTCTAACACGTAGCTTTTAGTGCTTAGACACTTAACCATAAGGGCGAGCTGAATGTGGGTACGTATTGCTAGAGTGTACCTACGGTACTAAGGTCCTCATATGAGTACGGACTCATATCAGGGTCCAGGGTCCATCGAAAGTGTACTAGTGGCTCGGTGTGTCATTTTATGCATAATCCTAATTTAACAGTATTTACTTAAGATTAATGATTAGTTACTAAGTTCATTTTAACCCATGTCTACATGGTGTTTAAGTGACTTAGAATGGTAAGCCATGCGGTGTTAAATGTCAACAACACTAATGTCTTTATGCAGTTATAAACCCGTATCAGGCACGTGTAGTGAGTTTACCTAGCGTGGCGTATTATTTTATGTGTCATTTTATGTGCAGTCCTATCTAGTACGGTACGCTAGCAATTGATCACTAAATTCATTTTATGATATATTTATCTAGTGTATAATATGCATGGACCACCAGCAGTGACTAGAGATTAATTATTTAATTTTCTAGTATGTAATTGTTTTCTAGCAATTGAGGAGTGCTTAATGATCAACTCTTCAAATAATTATACTACTAAAACTAATAGGTGACACATGTACTATTGCAAACTAATGCAGGGTAAGATGCATTTGTGTGACATTTAATACTTTAATGAATTGTAATATGCATGAAACCTATTGTGATTAGAGCTTATTTACTTTATTCGTTAATATGTGATTGCTTCTTAATGAATAATGACTAATTACATGATTTTATATTTATAATTAAATTATTAAATATAGCAGGTTGTGCGTGCTCTAATGTATGCTAAGAGCATAATAAAATGAACTCTATTTATGTTATGCTTAAACATAGCATGCGATAAAATACCATGCTAAGAATGAATACTAATCAACAGGGAAATAAAAGCAATAAAAATTAATAAAGGATCAAAATAAGAGATAACCTGAATGATAAGAGAGGCTCGAAGTTTGAATATGCTAATGTGGTGGATGATGGATTTGGAGTGGATAGAGTTTGAATCGATACAGGCTTATCGGACGATGGATGGCATTTATAGAGGTATTATGAGTTTTGACATAATATAGGGGATCACAGTTAATTTGAGATAACATGCTTAGTGTAAGGTTCATTGCTTTATGTGTATCATAGTGTTATTTGCTATCAGCTAGCAATTATAATCTAGATTCATGCGTACACATTTTAGTGCTTGTGCGGATATATGGATGAGCTAAGCGTGTATGTGACTGTTGAGTGTAGTTGCGGCACTAAAGCCTTCATGCCTGTATGAACCCATATTATGGCGTGCTGTGTGCGTACTATGAGTTTGGGTGTGTCATTTCATGCATATTCTTGACTTAGCGAAATTTACTAACATTTCCGATTAACTGCTAGATTCATTTTAAGCTATGTTTACTTAGTGTCAAGTGATCGTGATCGCGAGCCATGCGGGTGTGTGCACTATCGAGCGTCTATAGCACAATTACTTTTACGTGAAAATATAGACTCTTATAAGCGTGTGCTAAGTGCGCACCTAGTATGTGACATGTCGTTTTAAGCATCATTTTATGTGTAGCATTTTCTAGCTAATACTATATGTTAACATTAAATCCGCTAGATTAAGGTGTGTTCATTTAGTTTATAACATGCATGCACCTGTAGTGACTAGAGATTAGTTACTTAACTTCTTAGCATGCGGTTGCCTCCTAATGACTTATTACTAATCACTTAAATTTTTATCTTTATATAGTGCATTACTAAATGTATCAAGTGGCGTGTACTAACATAAGCGAATATAAGGTGAGGTGCATTCTAGTCATATTATGAACCTATACCTAGCATGAAATTATGAGATATATAAAACAGAAGCAACTAATGATAAATAACGAGCTAGATATACTAACAAAAGAGTAAAGGCAATCAAATAAGTAAACTCCAATAAAACTCGATGTCAAAAGGGAAAAAAACTGCATGACAAGATGGAATTGGGCTTCGGATTATTGTTTACGGAATGCTCGCTGGATTTTAAGTGGAGATGGAATAGGAGTGATTTAGTCGGTATGGATTTATCGGACGATTATTGGAGTCTATCTGTATTTAGATTAAAACTGAAATGAATATTTGGGATTCTGGTCTTGGGACTGATTTTGAAGCATAGATCACATCGAGACGAACGCGTGAGCGCAAGAATCACTAAAAACGGAGTTACGGATCAAAAGAAAAGGCATTTTAAAGATGTCAGGTAGCTCCAGGGATCTATATGCAATTAGCAAAAAGTCGTCAGGTATTTATTTGCAATTATCAGAGAGCTGACAGGGACCTTCTGGTATATGTGGAAAAGTTCAGGGGTTCATATAATATTATATAGACTAAAATGTGATTATTATAATGAAATCTAGGGTTGTTTCCTTGAAATATTAGGACTGGGTAATGATTTTACTGGACTGGAGGGCTTGGGTGCAAAACAGACCTTTGTTTGGAATTTATAGGAATTACTTTTGTAAAGGGAATTTCATGGAAAAGGTCCATAGACCTATGGACCAGAGGGGGGATGCTCGGTGTACGGGTCCGTCATGGACCCGGTCGATCTAGGTCATTAGATGTGTAATGGATGGTTCGGATTTTATATAACTAAGTGTTATATTTGATTTAATCTGAGCTGTCCAATTTGACTTGTAGGGCTACAATTAAATTGGTCGGTAGGCTATGTTCTGATTTAACAGGGGCCGTAGATCGTGAGGTGGATGGCTAAGATTTTATATAAACCAAGGATTGTGCTGGTTCCAATCTGATCCGTTGATTTAGAAACGGGCGGCTAAGATTTTAAAAAGATTAGATCTAATCTGGGCAGTAGATCTAGGAGTGGACGGTTGGATTTAAATCGAGATGATCTTTTAATCGCAACCGTTCACTAAGGACTGGACGGCGGAGGGCGACCCCGGGCGAGGCCGGCAGCCTCTGTGGCTCCCGGAGTCAGGGCGCACGGCGGTGCCATGCCAGAGGCTCGCCAGAGAAGCAGAAACCTCACCACAGTGGCTCGATGACGACGCGACCTGGACTAAGAGCATGAGGAGCTCAGGCCGTACCCACCTAGGGGTCTTCGGGGCTCGGAAAGCAGTTGGGGTTGGCGACGGAGAGGGTCGGCGTGCGGCGGTGGCGTTCCGCGCAGGAGGGGGCAGCGCGGCGGAGCAGGGACCGGAGTAGCCGAGGAGCAGTGGTGCAGTCTTCTGAGTCTCCTGGTGGGCTCGGACCCGTCGAAGAGGCGTCGCAGAGGGCTGGTGACGATGAGGAGGAATGCGGCAGCGGTGGCGCACGGTGAGGGCTCGCGTCGATGACAGAAGCAGCTCGACGCGGCAGATAATCGTCAGAGGATGTTACTGAGAAGCTTTACAGACGCAAACTAAGGCGAGGGGAGCACTGGGGGCGGGAAATTTCTGTGGAGAAGGTGGTGGCCCAAGAATGGGGAAAGTTACAATTCGCGACCGTGGTGGCTCGACCTTGAGGCGATGATGGTTGAGCTCGGCTCAGAGGAAGGCAGGGAGGTCGCGCACCACCTTTTACATCCGGGCAGGATGGTGAGGTCGGGGATGAGAGGGAATGCGGCTTCAATGGCCGGCAGTGTTCGTGGCGGCACAGCAGAGGTGAGCGCGCGGCGGCCTGTAGTTGCGCGGCACGAATGTCGGGTGCGAGCGGCGCGTGGAAGGGTACGCGTCGATCTGGCGAGCAGCGACCAACGCATGCGAGGAGCGTGGCGGCGCCTGTGTCGCGCCGGTCGGAGAGAGGGAGGGGAGGTGAGAAAGGAGAAGGTCGCGCAGTGATGGGCTGGGCCGTGCGCTTGGGCCGGTGTAGAGTGGCTGGGAGCACACCCGTGGCCTGGGAGCAGGATAGAAGGAAAGCTGGGCCAGAAAAGAGAATGGAGGGAGCTGGGCCAGCCAAGAATTTTTACTGAATTTTGGAACTGAAACAAGTTCATTTGCAATTGAAATAAATTCAAAAGAAACCAGCAGGTAAAACACAAACAGATAAAAGCTAGAAATACAAGCACTGTTTCACACTCACATTTTAATATTGAGAAAACTTCCAATTGATATAAGTTTTAACTTTTTAAATAAGGTTTTATCTTTTTAACGAGAGAAAAAAAAAAGAAATGTTATGGTTTCGTCAAAACATTTTGGAATTTGAATTTTCAATATTTGCTCTAAAATTTGGGATGTCACACCACAGAAGAAGAACTAATCCATCCATTTACAACAGGAACTAAAATTTGGGATGTCACACCACAGAAGAACTAATCCATCCATTTACAACAGGAAGTGTTAAAGAACTTACAACCTGTAAAAATAAAAGCTGGACTGGTGCACTTTCATCTAAGGTTGCTGCTGTGCTCAGGTCGATGCTCGAGCCTGGAAATTGGTGAGCTGGAAATTTGGTGGTTACGCGCCAAGTGAGGCATTCTAAAATAATGACGAGCTACTTAATCAAATTCAGAGCAACCTACTTAATCAAATTCAAAGCAACCGAGTGCAATGTCCGCGGTTGGAGATGAAGCCCCTTACACAAGCCAGTAGTGCTGTTTGTTGAGTTAGAAAGCGACAGATCTTGACCTCGATGCCTAGCTCGATCAGTGGACTAAGGGTCACTTTGGCTCCTGATTATTCACTCATGATTCTCTTGTAAAGTGATTCTGTGATTGAAAGTAATTTTTATTAATTTTAAAATAAACTTCTAAAATCAGCATAAAGAATCACTCCACATAAATCAAAGAAAAGCTACTCTTTTCAACTTCTAGCCTCTTAGTTCATTTCAGAGAAACACTTCACAAAATCAGTCAAGAATCACTTCTATTAAAAACAGCGTTTGACAGAGCTTACTCAGAGGAGCTCTGCAAATGGGAGCCTATGTCTGTCGTTGGAAAAACAGTGGAAATCTGGAAGCAATCCAATTAATAACATGAAAGGCAGGTTGATGATGTAACGATCCATGTAACATCATATGCCATACCTCACATGCATGGTGCATTTTCATAGAAACTGGGATCCATAGCTACTGTCGTCTACTCGATGCCCAAGTCATAAATAGCAGTTGGGGTGGTTGATTGCGCGTATGGTTGAGTTCTGGGACAAACGGACCGATGTAAACGCGCGCGTTGTTTCTGATGCTGGCTGACTGCCATTTCATTGTATTTCCGGAGCAAGTCACAAGCGGTTTTGCAATAACAAAGGAAATCACGGCGCGGTCATGGCAACATGATCAACTACGGCGCCCAATAAGAGGATGAAATGGGATGCGTATGCTGACGTCCGTGCAGAAGCTAGTGATTTTGTACAACACTACCAAATAGCAGTTCTTTAGTTGGCACGTTGGATCCCAAATTCCCAAGGGAGAATGAACTGGTAGTTAAGACATAAAATACTAGACATCTTTTGTTAGGTTGGCCGTTGGGCCGGCAACGTAAGTACTGCACAAATGGCTTAATAGTACTGGCCTTTCTGCAATTTGATTTTTTAAATTGCGCCTGTTTCAATATGCCTGTTCAGTTCTTGGATGTTGCAACATTAAATTTCTATAGGCATTTTAATTAGTAAGTACACAACCATTGTCTGTAGATGTATGAATAGTAAATTCCATGTATCGATCTTACCAATTCTTTTATGCGATTCTGTTGTCGGTTGCACATTTTTGTCTTCAAGCAACTCCCACCAGTTCATAATAAATCATTCTTAGATTCCTTGATCACAATTCTTTAATCTTTCACCATCAACACAATCAGCTACAGGGATTATTGAGACAGTACTATACAATATAGCTCTCAGATTTATCATTAATATTTTAAATGCGTGGTTTTTATATGAACTAGGCTTAACGCATGCAAATGCGTGTCTGGACTATTAAAGCATAGCAGTCGGACGAGCCTTCCGTGTCTTATTTGCGGCCCTGATCAACACATATGTACCTGATGCGGCCGCGGTGGGGCGCGCTCCCTGCAGCCGTGGCCCTGGTTTGGAGCCATCTCAGTTTGCAGCCTAGTTTCTAGAAACTGAACTTGGTTTCTAGAAACTGAAAACAGTTGCCCTGTTTAGAGCCATCACAGTTTCTACAATATGGCTTTTAAGAAACTGGAGAGATCCAATTACGACCTTTGTAGCGATAAAGACGTTTGCAACTTGCGCAAGGTGGTATTCGTATGCATTTCTAGAGAAATATCTTTCACATTTTCTTTCAATCTGTTTTTATAGTGCTTTGTAAGTAGTACCTTTTTTCCATTATTACCTCAAATCTAGTAACAATCAACAATAAATTACCGATTTATAGTTTGAATTGTAGACCCAGTATTCCCCCGTCTCAAAATGCCATTTCAGAACTAGTCAAAGTCAAGTTAAATTTGATAAAGTTTCGGGAGAAAAGAAGGCAGCGTCCCTGCTTTCTTAGAGTTGAAGTGCCTGCGAATGACACGAGGTTATGTTGGATAGGTACGTGACTGTTACCAATGAAGACGTTAACAATGGCAACTGGCTTGGTTGCACTGTACCGCAGATCATACGAGTGGCACATGCTAATTGCATCCTCTCCATGGCGTGCATATATCGGCTTAAGGTCGCATTATTTTCATGCATTATTGCTGCATAACCCTGAGAGTTAATCAGGAAATTGTGCGACAAGAAATTGCAAGACCGCAATCAAGAAAATATTGTACCCATATTTTCTAGACGACACCTGGCGGCCTGTTCAGGGAAGCCGTAAATATGCTTACATCTATCTTAATCTGTCATGAGAAGTACATTAACTTGTCGGAAACAATATTTTGTTCATCCTATTTTGCAAAATTGACAGGTTTATGGGAAATATTGCATGTATGAAGAAACTCTTACAGGGAGAATATGAAGAACTAAGGGGCACATGAGAGTGGACTTTCGTCTTTGTGCCGGCGACTGGGGAGCCAACTGGGCATCTTAGTGAATGTTTTGGTGTAACTGAATGATATGTGTTACTAGGTTGACGAACAACGATGCTGAACCACTCCACACCGTGTGTCCACCACTGTATCGTCTTCCTCACGCCTAGCCATAGGTGCCCTCTGTCCTCCTTCAACCTCGCCGGCGACCAACGCAGAATCGATTAGCTGCCAGGATGTGCATCCCTGAAGCTTCTTCTCTTTCCGTAGGACACGGAAAATTATGGAAAGGAGGTATGGCGAGGCAGTGGGTCGCCACCGGCCAAGGTTGTTACCGCCGGCATAGTAGGGGCTTAGACATCTCATACCGTAGTGGCTAACTTTCCCATAATTTGATTTGATGACGTGCTTATTTAGTATATTCCTTGTTAATTTCTGTAAAAATGCTGAGAAGCTGCTGGATGCTCCATGGACTGAAGAACCGGGCCCTGCTGGACTTTCTTCATCAGAGGGTTGGAGCTCGAAGACCTCATCGATGCAGTGGTAAAGGAAGCCGTGAAAACAGGGATATACTATGCATCTTTTCGTATCTGATGATGATCGAAAAACCTCATGACGCAAATGATAAATACGCGTAGTTCTACTCAAAAAGAAAGAAAAAAAAAATCTATAGTTTTGCACTGCAACCCACAATAAAGACAAACATCCTTTCACATACAATAAAATGTCAAACTCCATTACAGTACTTAGACTCCACACTCTGAAAACATATATAAGTGCTCTCAAGGGACTCAACGAAAGGAAATATACCATGTGTTTGTTGTGTCCACTGGACTACATGAATGAAAGCAAACAGCACAATGTGCGCGCGGATTTGAACACCAAAAGCACACATTATTCCACATTAGCTCTGACGAATAGCCAAGCCTCCCTAATTCTGATTAGGGTTCCTGTGCTTACTTATGGGGTTCTGACTGGAATTTTCACCGGGACGGGTGCACTTGCACGAATTCTTAAATTCCTTAGTTGCACAGCAAGGGTGGTAGTACCTGATGCTGCAGCTGTTGGAGTAGTACACAAAGTGATTCACGGCCTTGCCGCACGCGCCGCAGAGCTTGCGCTCCCCGTCGCTTCTTTCTGGTGGGTTGGATTGGAATTCGAGGTCTCCAAGCATGCGCTGTCTGGCGGGCATGACGGCGCAGCAGATGTGGAGGTCCTTGACCTCATCATTAAAGCTCAACTCATACCTGGTACCGGCGCCGGCCTTGATGCAGCCATGGCAATTGAAGTTACCTAGCTTGTCGGTCACCAGCTTCAGCTTGATATTCTTGTAGACCGGGTGATCCGTTATTTCCATAGGAAGGCCTCCTTTGGTGGCCGTCGCCATGTGTGTGTATGTGTGAAACTGGCGCTGCCTACTCGTTACGTATTTATAGTCCCTGAGTATATATTATCACGGCTAGCTCACGGTAATCAGAGTTTAAAAGGCATATAAAAATACTCAACTGTGCCATTAGAAAAAAAACCTGTCCAAAATACCACTATATATGTTTATAAATTACTCTCAATTGCTAATTAAAAAACAATTTAAAGATAGGTATAGTTAGATTATTAGTACTAGACGCGTAAATGGATGCACCATCTCGTTAGTTAGGCTAATGCAATGGATGCAACTATATATCTTGTTCTCAATTTTTTTGTCAATCCATAAGGGTTCGTTAGATTGATAGTGAAAGCTAAATAACTTGATCCAACGGAATCTCAAAATGGTTTACTTTGGATTGGTGCGAGTAGCTTAAAGATACAAATGCGCAACCAACAGGATTACATTACAGAATAAATGAGGCAAGATACATAGAGAGCTACTAACTATTGTTGTCCTTCCACCATAGGTTTTGTTAGAAATCAAGTAGGGAGCTTGTGCACGGATCAATACATTTCTATTTTGTATCCGACATTGGAATACGTAGCTTGTGTGCAGACGCTACGCGTAGTTAGCTAACTGCATAGAATGTCATACCCGTACTTATAATAACCTTTCCCTAACTACGCCTTGATATGCATTATTATTGCCAAACCGCTTGTTTGTTTCTCCGAAAGTGCAATGAAATTCCAAGTAGAGAAAAGCTTGAAATTTCTGGGGACATTTTCTTGACAAGAGCCGACCATGCATCAAGCATAATCTCAGGAAAACTTGCGTGTTTCTCTTGCCGGTTGATTCTTCCACCTCTAACAACACTAGGCTTTTAATGATAAATCAACGCTGACTCCATCTTGACTTGCACTATCCTATACCTTAGCTTGCTTCTAGGTAATACAACAAACTCGAAGGGATTATTATCCAGAAATTGAAAGATTCATAATCTTTGGAATAGAGGATTTTTTTTTGTTTATTGTATTTTTTTATAAAATTAAACTAATTCCTGTGAAAATCCTATGTTCAAAGGAAACCTAAACAATAATAACGATACAGAACACATATAACTTGACACGCGCACTATACAATGGCGTCCTTCGTGCTTCCCCTTGTTTTTGTATTTAGCTGTGCCCAAATAATTTGTGTTAGCTTCAAGGTACACATCACAGACATTCCTTGGACCGAGCCACATGCATTCATGTCAGTGTACGAACTTCATGAGCTGCGTATAAGATGGTCAAAGTCAACCGAGGGCTTCCTCTTTAACGAAGAAGAATCCAATTTTTTGGATTTATTTGTTGCCATGATTAACGACCATAGAAGTGCTGCCATTAGAAAGTACAAAATACCCTATGTATGTTTATAAGTTACTCTCAATTGCTAATATAAAAACAATTTATATAAAAATCAGAGTTTAAAAGGCATATAAAAATCACTCAACTCTGCCATTAGAAAAACTTGTCCAAAATACCCTATGTATGTTTATAAGTTACTCTCAATTGCTAATATAAAAACAATTTAAAGATAGGTAGAGTTAGATTATTTGTACTAGACGCATAAATGGATGCATCATCTCGTTAGGTAGGCTAATACAATGGATGCAACTATATATCTCGTTCTCAATTTTTTTTTTCAATCTAGTATATATAAGGGTTCGTTAGATTGACAGTAAAAGCTAAAGAACTTGATCCAACGGAATCTCAAAATGATTTACTTTGGATAGGTGCCAGTAGCTTAAAGATACAAATGCGCAACCACCAGGATTACACACAGAATAAATGAGGCAAGATAAATAGAGAGCTACTAACTATTGTTATCCTTCAACGATAGGTTTTGTTAGAAATCAAGTAGGGAGCTTGTGCACGGATCAATACATTTTTGTTTTGTATCCGACATTGGAATACGTAGCTTGTGCGCAGACGCTACGCGTAGATAGCTAACTGCATAGACTGTCATACCCGTACTTATAATAACCTTGCCCTAACTACGCCTTGATATGCATTATTATTGCGAATCCGCTTGTGTCTTTCTCTGGAAGTACAACGAAATTGCATCTATAGCGAGCAAGATTCAAAATTTCTGGCTACATTTTCTTGACAACAGCAGGAAAACTGCAACTGGGGTGTTTCTCGTGCCGGCTGCTTAATTCTTCCACCACATACTAACCTTAGGCCGCTTAATGATAATTCCATCCTAACCCCATCTTGACTTGCATTATCCTATACGATAGCTTGCTTCTTAACTTGGATATGCAACAAACTCGAAGTGATTATTATCCAGGAATTGAAAGATTCAAAGAGCACAGACAATGATGGCGATATGGAATTTTAGTTTGTACCCCCTCTAGTTTTAAAATATTGACATCATTGACTTTTAATATCAACTTTGACCATTCATCTTATTTAAAAAAGTGTGATAATTATAATATATTTTTTATAATTTGATCTACAATTAATAGTATTTGAAACATGACAAATAATTTGACACATTTGAATAAATCTTTTGAATAATGCGAGTGATCGAAGTTGATGTTAAAAGTCAACGGTGTCAATATTTTAAAATCAGAGGGAGTACTAGGTAATACTCCCTCTGATTTTAAATTATTAATACCGTTGAGTTCTAATGACCATCCGTCTTCTTAAAAAAATTTAATGTGTAAAATTATTAGTCATGATTTAATTTTCACTAATGATAAATCAATAATAACAAGATTTTACACATTTGAAATTTTTTTTTTGAATAAGACAAATGTAAAAGTTGATGTTAGAAGTCAACTTTCTTAATATTTTAAAACCGGAAGTAGTAGGACTTAAGTCCTCTCTCAGTTCAATTGGCCACAATTTGAAGTGCACACTATACAATGGCATCCTTCGTACTTCGATACCCTTGTTTCTGTATCGAGCTGCGTCCAAATCAGTTGTGTTAGCTTCAAGGTACCCATCACAGACATTCCTTTGACCGAGCCACGTGCATTCATTCATGTCCGTGTATAGAACTTGATAAGAAGCGTATGAAATGGTCAAAGTCAACCGAGGGCTTCCTCTTTACATAAGAAGAATCAAAATTTTCGGATTTTGTTGCGATGAGATGATCGATGACAATAGAAATCTCAGCTAACCTAGCTAATTGAATCCTGCCTCCTAAAATAAAGATTTAGCGCAAAAGACAGCTCAACGAACTGATGATTTCCACATAATATAAAGTTTATGTAGCAAAAATGATTAATAAACATGTGAGCATACTCGGTAAATGGGTTGTATCATTTAAAAAGTTTCTACCCAAAATTACTAACATTTTCTTGGCGTACTCACGACGAGGTGTAGTTTTGACAAAGAAGTTGGGTTCTCTTGTTCTTCAGCTATTCAAAAACCAACAACAGGCACCTTGGGCCGGGCTGCATTGGCACTTGGCTAGGCCGTAAGCCCAGCTTGGAAGCAGCAGGCTCTCCTTTGTTCACTCTGGATATCGTATCAACACCTCCGGATTTCTCTGTGCGTCGAGATTTTTCAGTTTTTACCGTTCAAAATTGAAGCTTTTTGTTCTTGCCCCCAATTCGGTTGACTTCAATTTAAAGCCCCTTAATATGTTTGTTGCTTCGGTACATACCATTTCTTCGATTTAATTACATTTTCATATCAAAATGCGCTTCTTCTCCATCTCCGATTACGACTAGGCAAGTAGTCATCATCCGTGCCAGGCCACCTCCAGCACATCCAATCGTGGGGCTCGCCCACGCACGCCTCGGCGTGCTCGGCACACCGGATACGGCACGACGCAGGCGGGTGAGCCGAGCGGCTTAGTGTGTCAAGCGCGGCAGGGCGCAAGCAGGTGAGCAAGAAGAGCGTTTTGGTCTGAAAATAAAATTAAATTGAAGAAAGGTACATTCTAAAGAGGTAAACGTATTTAAGAGCTCTAAAACGAAAGTAACTAAGATTGAGAGTAAAAACCGAAAGACTCTCATATTAAGGGGCAATAAGCGAAAAATCTCCCATGCGTCGGCCTGACTTGTGGCATGTGATTCATGTGCAAAGTGACACACAACTAAGAATTGAGAAGGTGTAAAAAATATGAGATATATTAAAAACGAGAAAAAAGAGATTTTAGAAAATGGAAAAGTATCCCCGCCTCTATGTTCTTGTACACATTTTTTTTTTAATTCTTGCAAATGTTTAGCTGCGTAGCTAATTGATAAATGGAGGTGCAGAGATATAGATAAAAGCTTGAAGATAATAATATTGGACGGGGAGTAGTTAGAGGAGAATTTCACCTCTACCGTACTACACCGAGGCTTGTAAATACAGTAAAAAATACTGCTCATATAAATTATTTTCATCTGAACTGAACAAACTATATTTTTGTAGCTTTTCCTTCTCACGCACTATAGTTTGGTCTGAAGCCTTGACTTGTCTGCTCTTGGCTTGCATCTCTGACATGTCACGTAATTCACCGCACATGCAATGGTCTTGCATAGATTAATTAACTACGAGTCTGGATCGCGTCTTGACTGGTAGCTGCTTTGATGTTGCGGCAGCGCGCCAGGGCCAGGGACGCACTCTCTTCCTCCCAAAAATTAATTATCGAATTGCTACAAGTGCATATATAAAAGTATCCATATTTAATATCAAGAATAATATAACTAGATTAGTTATGCATTATGTTTTGGTACTTTAATTGCTTAGTGACGTTGATGTTGATATTGTTTTCTAGGAAATCGATTATATTAGTTTGACTGGACCAATTTTAAAAATAGATTTATTCTAGCACTAGTAGAAGTATATGGTAAGGTGTGCTTCCTTCAAATTTAGTGTCAACATTTATTTTAAATTTATACTAATATTTGTAACAATAGTAAATAATCAAATTTAGTGTCAACATTATTTTAAATTTATACTAATATTTGTAACAATAGTAAATAATAAGTACTACCTCTATTTTTAAATTATTGACATAGTTGACTTCTAACATCAACTTTGACTATTCGTGTTGTTCAAAAAATTTATTCAAATATGAAAATAATAATTATTATTTGCTTTATTATTAGTGGTATTTAAAATATAACTAATAATTTTACACATTGAAATAAATTTTTTAAATAAAACAAATGGTTAAAGTTGATCTTAAAAGTTAACGGTGTTAATAATTTAAAAATAGAGAAAGTATTAAAGAACGATCTGTCTCTGAGCAAGTAAATCAGCAATCTATGGCCCCGTTTGGAACTGCTCATCTCTGACACGCTTCTACTGGAATCTTGTTTTCTACCGAAGCAGCTTGGAGAAGAATTTGCTGTGGGGTGAAGCCACGTGTTTGGCGGTCTAGAATCTCAGCACCTACGGCAGCGGCAAAGCAGGCGAAGCGAGCGAGGCAGGCCATGGCACAGTACTCGTCGGGACGGCAGCATCCGAGGCGGACCACCTGTGGCGAGGGCGAGATAGGCGAGGCGACGACCAGCCGAGTCCGACGAAGGCCAGCCGAAGCGGCAACAGCCCGTGGATGCGGCGAGGAGGGTGAGGCGGTGGTCGTCGCCACGAATGTGGAGAGCAGGTGCGCGGCGCCGCGTTGGTGAAGGAGGTGGGGCGGAGGTCCTCCACGGCCTCAGCCGCGTCGAGGATGAGGAGCACGTGCGCTGGACTGGAGCGGTGGAGGCGGTGGGCGGCTCCTCAGCGGCCAGTGTGGAGGCGAGTTAAAGTTAGATATTTGAAAATCTATATTTTGGGAGGAAGGAGTATAATTTTATTTTGATCACCGGGCTATGGGACGCTCTATTGGGAAAGGACCACGGTCAGGGTGGAGAAAACCGTTTAAACCGGTCGGAACTGATTTTATCATAAAAATTAAAAAAATCGGTTGAAAACTACTCTAAATCTGAAAATCAAAATTTGAAAGAAATGCTACAGTAAACCGGCTGGCTTCTCGGTCTATCGGTCGGTTTCTTCGGTTTTATCAGTTTTCAAATTTCAAATTTGAAATATGCCGATTTTACCAGTTTATCGGTCAGTTTTACTGATTTTTAAAATTCTAAATTTTTTTAAATTTTCAAACTTTTAAAAATATTTAAATTAAAAACTGATCGTCCGATAAAACTAGACAGAATCAGTTTAAAAACAAAATACTGTGAAAACCCATCGATTTTGATCGGTTTTTGTAAACCCTCACCAGGGACCACGCCAACATTAAGCGTAGGAGTACCAATCATACCATTACTCCGCCAATCCTGTCCAGCTGTTGGATTCTGTAGCAAATATCTCGTCCTACGAAGCAGAGGAAGGCAGAGCAGCGAACGCACCCGCCCACGCCAGGACAGAGTCGCCGCCATTCCCAGGTCCGGCGTCGATGCTAGCACATCCTCGGACAAGACCGTCACGCTCCCGCTGCGCGTGACGGAGGCGAGAGGCCCGAGCTCAGCGGGTCGCCATGGAGTCGCGCATCGGCCTCCGCTTGTCTTCGGATGATGCGGTGAGTGCTTGCCGCCGCGCGCCGCAGGACACGAGCCGTCTCGCCTTTCCACGGCGCCTTTGCTTTGCTTCTAGTCTCGGATTCTTGTTTCTTGACTGCGTTCTCGATTGATTCGGGTGCTGAAGCGGTCGGAGAGCTCTCTGACGCTGACGGCAGGCGAGCGGCTGTGCGCGGTGTTCTTCCCCGTGGTCGCCATCGCCGAGGCAGTCTTCTTCATGTTCACTAGCTGCCTCGCCGGCCTCTGCCCCTCCGCCGCCGCCTCGCGCCGCTATCGCTCTGGCGCCTACTCCACCTCCGCGCCCGCCTTCTTGGCAGCTCCGAAGACCTGGAACAGCCACCGGGATACCCGCATGAGGCGGTCCTCCTTCGAGCTCCGCCATCTCGCACGCCTCGCAGACGAGTCGAGATGCTGTAAATGTCGAAGCCTTGTCTCTTTTTTTTTTCCCTCCATCTCGCGGCCAGCACTGCCGGCAATGTCGTTGGATCTGACGGCTCTTTCTGAATTCAACCAAGTCACGGTGAACGAGGTGGAGGCGCTCTTCGAGCTCTACAAGAAGATCAGCGGCTCCATCATCAACGACGGGCTCATCCACAAGGTACCCTCTTGGCCAGTAGGTCGGGTTGGGTTCTAGTGTGGCATCAAGTTTTTATCTCGTTCTTCGAATGACTGCAAGAAAGACTGAGCACCCTTGTTCAGAAAATGGTAGCTTTTGTTTAGTTACGCACTTTGATCCTTGTTCATTGTGGGGAACGGAACAAATTTATCGGGTTTGGTTTACTACAATGGAATGAGCAAAAGAACCAGCGTTCGATATCGTGACCATCATACAGAGTGTTTCTTAATTGATCCTCTCTTGAGTTTGTTCTATAGGAAGAGCTCCAGCTGGCATTGTTCTTGACTCCTAGTGGCAAGAATCTTTTTCTTGATAGAGTAAGTAATTACTTCGTTAACTCCTAAAGAAATTGCAGTACATTATTTTCTCCGGAGGCTGCATGTATGCCTCATAATGTGCCTTTGATACCAGGTTTTTGATTTGTTTGATGAAAAGAAAAATGGTGTAATAGAGTTTGATGAGTTCATTCATGCCCTCAGTATCTTCCATCCATTGGCACCTCAACAAGACAAGATTGACTGTAAGTATGTCTTGCTGAAAATTATATGTCTACTTTGTGTTCATGAGCTGAAGTATATTTACAGTGGAGAATTCTGGATTGTTCCAGTTGCATTCAAGCTGTATGACTTGAGGCAAACTGGGTTTATTGAACGTGAGGAGGTCAGTTGATAAAAGACTAGATTTTATCCTAAGATATGTTTGTTTGCTGTACGAGTATGACTGCAGCAACGACTATAGGCATGCTCTGTTTGTAGGTTATGCAAATGGTTATTTCTATTTTACTTGAATCTGGAATGAAATTGTCAGATGACCTTCTTGATGCAATCATAGATAAGGTGAGCAGTCATTCCTACATTTATCTCTACTTCTTCTTTTTCCTTTTTTTTCCTTACTCGGGCAAATCTTATTACTACTCAATATATTCTTAGACATTTGAAGATGCTGACGCTGACAAAGATGGAAAAATAAGCAAACAAGAATGGAAGGAATTTGTATTGCGAAACCCTAAACTACTAAAGAACATGACACTACCCTATCTAAGGTTAATATGAGCTTCATGCCTTTCTGAAGAGTAGCTATGGCTAAAGTTTTGTCGAATACACAGCTACGAGAATATTTGAAAAATCTTACTGAGAAACTACACATCCATGTACTAATCAGAACTCGATTATAACTATACTGATATATTGGTCGTCTTGCAATTCAGGGATGTCACAACAGCTTTCCCTAGTTTTGTCTTCAACACGGAAGTTGAAGACTAGCTGTCTACAGATTGATTGATCAAAAAGTAATTACCTTCTCAAGGTAACGTCGACATGTTGCCTGTTCATTGCATCAAGCTTCTTGCTTCTATATGGTCTTCCACCAGCTTACACGAAACAGATAGGAGTATAACATATCATGAGCATCCAAATAAAACATACTCTTGCGGTTCTAAATTTTTTGTCGCCAATAAGTTCAAATTTCAACCAACCGGTGACAATAACTTTGGAACAGAGGGTGTACGGTGAATTCCAATCATTGGTCACTGTTGATTAACGACACACTTCAGAATTTCTCCGAAACAATGTCTTAAGACTGGAAGTTATCAATCCATAATCTTATCGTCTATTTCATTCATTATATATTAGTGGTCTATTGAGGGTCGACTGAACAGTCGAATATTTCAGATAGTACACATCTGTATTCAGAGATGCGTCTTCCTTTTCTGCTGTTTGACTCATGCTTCAAATGCAGATGATCCTACTATGCTTGCTTGCTGAGGGATGCTTGGAAGAGAGGAGAAATAGAAATTCAGGAGCAACTGTACATGATCACATTTGATTGAGGAATTTAATGTTCATGATGATCGTTTTCAAGTTGATTCAAATGCTTACCTTCACCATCATAGTCATCCTTGTTTTGTACTTATCTTTTCCCTCTAAACAGATAGTGACAGGCCGATAAATCGAGTCGTTTACTTAAACATTGTGAGAAGTGGCACGTCGGCAAGCTCAATCAGAAAGTAGTCAACTGACGACGCATCACTAGTAATATATATATTTTTTTAAATCGGATCCGGCAACGAGCCAACACAGTAGGCCGCACCAGATTTTTTGAATGTTTGTTTCTTTATCAAATATTCTTAAATTATTATCACCATTGACTTTTAATATTATTTTTGATTATTCATCTCATTTGAAAAGTATGATAAATTATTATATATTTTATTATAATTTGCTTTATTATTAAATTTATATGAAATAAAACTTATAATTTTACACATTTAAACTATTTTTTTAATAAGATGAATAATAAAAAATGCACGGCAATTTAAGAAAGGAGAGAGTAGTTTATTCACTTTATTGTCACTGAAGGTTCGTTGTGGTACTACAGTTACCAGAGGTGTGACTTATGACTACTCTGTTTTTCTTTTCGTGTTATCCCAGTTCAATTTGAAAAGTGTATTTTCAAATAGATTGTATCAATGGAACAAATTATGTAGGAAGTTGGAAAAAATATTTTATTTTAGACAAAATTATTTATGGAGATATACGAATATTGTATTTGTGGAAGAAAACTTTTAATTGATTAATTGAAGTTTGTTTCTTGTTTTTTGTACAATTATACATGTGTCATTTAAACACACAAAATAGTTTTTACATTTGTAAATATGAAACATTTGGTCTTGGCGAATGGAACATTTTTTATGCAATATAGAACACAGAAAAGTCTAAAATGGTTAAATAAAAACAGTCATATATTGTTTTGGACCCCAAAATAGGTTTTTGGGCTAGACTATTTTTGTTGGGCTAACATTGGGGCACGCACGAGCGATGGTGCCCTACTTCGCTTCGCGCACTGTGGCCGGGTTTCTCTATTTTCTTTTAGGCCTACTAGCCTATTAGCTGTCGGTTCACCTAAGCCTTAGATTTAAGTAGAAAATATATAGAAATAAACAAAAAATCATGTGCCGCCTTGCTGCGCTAGTTTCCTTTGTTGCTACGTTACTGCCAGATGCATTCCTGGCATCCCTTCTGATCAACATAGTGATTATAATCTCGCTTTAGACGGTGCTTTTTTTTTATCCACACTGGTGTAATTTGCCCGTAATACACAATTGTAATTATATACTCTTAGTGTGCTAATGAGTATTACAATCTTATGCACCAAGCTACTCCCTCTGGACTTTGACCATTCATCTTATTCAAAAAATTTGTTTCAATCAGTAAAATTATTAGTTGTATTTCAAGTACCATTAATAATAAAGTAATTATAAAAATAGATTATATTTATCATATTTTTTAAATAAGATGAATGATCAAATTTGATATTAGAAGTCAACGGTATAAATATTTAAAAATCGGAGAGCAATACAATACAGAGAACAGTGTGACAAAAAAAATACATCATGGTTTCCTTTTTATATTTGCTGCCTTCTTTGTTTAGAAGATCACCTGAAAATGAAAAAAAGATGACCTAATTAGGCAGCATGTACTGGATGACTCATTTGCTCTATGACAAACAATGTGAAGTACAAAACTTAATCTACAGTGTTGGTCCAAAAAGAAAATTGCATTTAACAGGTTGCATAGAGTCAACTTCATAATAGATTGAGTTTAAGCTTGTGATATCAGCCTTCTCTACAGGGATATGTGATTATCCCTTCGAAAGCAGCAACCACACTGTAATTCTCTTCCATAGTGCTGTTAATTAATAGCGGTATTATAAATACTAACTAAAATGCTTGTATTGTCATTTGATCGAACAAATTGGGGTAGTACACAAAACAGAAGTACTGCAATACATGGTTCTTTGACACAGCAAGAGGCAGAGCAAGCTGAAATTTACAAATGGCTATGAAAACGGGGATCAAGACACCAAGGCCATGAACTACGACATCTAATTTGCCTATTGAATCATGGCCATGACATTTCACTGATTTCTTCTCCATCCATGTCTTCATGGCATGAGCAGTAAGCATATCATCTTACAAATTCAAAATTGACGATTTTATCATCACCTGCGGCAGGAAGAGGTAGGGCACAGGGGGAAGTTGCTCCAGGATCACGGTGTCCAGCGGCGACAACAGCGCTGGCCGCGCCCCAGAAATGGCGTCCGCTGAGCTCGAGCCCCTGCATGCCCATGTCTCTCTGTCTCTCAATCCCGTGGCAGCGGACGCCAGTGCGGCGGAGACCAGCGGCTACGGTAGCGATGGCAGTGGGCGGCAGGCAGCGTGGCAGTGGCGGTCGCAGCGGCAGGGCGCCAGGGTGGAGGAAGAGGCAGCGGCTGCAGCGTGAAGGGCATGGACAGGAGCAAGTCGAAGCTTCTAAGTGCAAGCTCACAGGAGAAACCAGAATCGTTGAACGCTTAATGAACGGTCAGGAGAAACGGACCAATCACAGCTCAAGAAACCGCACGCGGTATAGTAATAAGAGATTAATATAAGTTGATAATGTATCTCTGATTACCATTATCTATGAAAACTCTCTAATTACTTTCTAAAGTTAATTATTTAGTAATTAATAATTATTTGAGAACTTTTACCGTTAGTAGGTAAAAGAACAATTTAATCCTTCAGATCAACATAAATAGATAATTCATAATTATTTAGGTCTATTTTAAAACCTGAGTAGTACAATACGTACAATTTATTATTTTTCTTACATGTTTTAAGCAAAAAAGAATATTTTTTTCATCAGTACAAACTTTTTGTTCCAGCTATCTAATAGTTTGTTCAAGTTGTATATATAGTTTATTCTACCAAAACTATACAGTACTTCTGTTCAAGTAATATAATTATAAAGTTTAAAAAAATGTCAATAATTTCTTAAACTAATATAATTTTTTATTCTAAATCTCTAAATAATGTGTGTTCATACAATATTTTAAGGGAAACCCTACAGAAACAACGATGTTGCACTATGCAAAAATGAGCTTCCACTCTTGAAATTATAAATATGGTACCAAAAGATAGATGCACATAGAAATCAAGAGTGTATACTTTTTTAAACTCGAGAAAAAAATCTTAAAATATAGTAAAACAAGACAAAGAAAATAACAGTGTTACAAGCCTCTGTTCCTTAGAGAGAAGCACGTGTTTCTAAAGGCGTCACATCAGCTTTAGATGCAGCGATCACATGAGCGAGCAGGCGTTGGGGTTGTCGTCGCTGAAGAGCGTGGCGAGGCGCTCCTCTTGCCCGGGGCCGGCGCCGGAGGCGGACACGACGGCGTCCACCCTGCGCACGTGCCCCGCCGGGGCCCTCTTGTCGTAGACCGGTGGCGGGGCGTAGGGGTTGGTGTAGGGTATGTAAGGCCACAGCTCCACCCTCTTCTTCGTAGCCTGGATCCGCCGAAGCACCCGCTGCGTCTCCACGAACCCCTTCACCGTTACCTTCTGCTGCTTCCGGTTGATGTCCACAGATTCAACCCCTGCAATCAGTGGAGTCCCGACCCATGGTGGCGCATATTTAGCAGAGATATTCGAACTTGAAGGTAGGGAGCAACAGAATTCAGTCGTCAAGCCCACATCCCGACTCTGATGATGCTTATACGTACCTCTCATGGCGGCGAGGGTGTTCCTGACTTTGAGCTCGCAGCCCTCACAGTCCATCCTCACCTTCAGCTCCACTGTGTTGAACTGCTTCCTCTTCCTGTTCTGGCTCTCCCTGCCGAATGCTAGGAACTCCGACAGTACGCCTCCCATTACCTCTAACTATTTTGTAAACTAGCCCGCTGCAAGAATCACTTTGTACGCGAACGAAACCAAGCTATATTTTCTCCTTGAAATGGTCCAAGAAAATTAGGCGCTAAAACTGAAGCATAACAATGGCTACTTAGTTTTGACAGAACTAACAAGGCCTCGGCAAGCTTGTGCGGCAATGAAGGTTGGCAATGGTGAGGGAATTTATGCGCTCATGCCTGCCGGTGAGTTGAGACGTCGCTGACGAACAAGGTACCTTGTCTGGAAACCCGCTTTCTGCGTGCTCTGGCGGGCTATCTTTGCGACCCGACAGGATTCATCTTTTATAGATAGCCATTAGAAAGGAGGAGAGATCAGGCTTCCAAATAAAGGCAACGCATGATTGGCCATGCGTTTCAACAAAGCGTACTCTATCATATATTCCCCGGCCCGTGCTAAGCTAAGCTAGCGATAAGAGGCATCTGAGTACAGTATCATTGACGCGACGACATGATCAATCAAACGAGCTTCAGTTTCCTTCACTGCGAGGACGAAATGATGCAATCTCATGTCACTAACCAGATATAGCCGAATAGCACTGCAAAAATAAGTCCATAAAGGATCGATGGACGAGCAAAATTGCATGCATAGATTGCCACTGAGCTTTTCTCTCCAACGAAGCACATCTCTATTGCTTGTCAAGGTTGCCGATCAGTTGAAACACAACAAATTTACAGAAATTCCATATGAACGTACCATATATAAGAGAGTATCTCTAATTTGAGTTGCACGATTTCATTTCTAATTCTAGATATGAAATAATTGTTCTAAATACGAAGTAGTTGAACATAGTAACACGACACTACACTGCGTTTAGTACTTTGGAGGCTTGATCATGAAGTCTCTTTGCTCTCAGAAGAAAAAGATGGCTAGCTAGCTACGAGAATATGAGAACTTGGGGATGAAGGTTCTGGGTAGCGGGCCTGAGCTGGGAACATTGACCTTGAACCTAGAATGGAACATATACCTTCAAATTATTAGTGACCCTACGTTCGATCTACCTTGCATCTATATACTCTCCTGTTAACTTAGAATTGTTTTCTTCCATTAGCGACCTTTTATTTTGTGAATTAACATATCCGTCTCAGTAATTTTGAGGTTAGCATTTTACTAGGAAAGTTAGCAATTACAGTGATCAAAACGTGGATATATATGTGCGTGGTGCAATATTATTATTTCTATCAAAAGAACATAATTCTAACTATTGATTTCTCATCGACTGGATATCTCAAACGTGCGATTCATGTTGATACTTAAAATCTGTAGCCTGTGAATTGAAACAATATAATATGAACTGTATTTTTTATGTAGTATCTGATTCAGTATCTAGGTATCGGATGTGCGATTCGGTCTATAAACCGGTAGACGTTGGCCAACTTAAGTTATTATATATTATAGCATATCAATTTGATTTTGACTGCATGCCGATGGGAACTAGCTCTTGAAACCTTTTGGCAGGCGACGATCCAAAAAAGTCCAGCCACTCTTTCGGAAAAGGACTTTGAGATTGTGGAGCTCGCATCCATCTGGCTGCCGGTGGCGGCGTCGACTGCAGGTTGATGGGGACTCGACAGGATGGTAGCTGGGCAGAGAATGTAACCGTCGCTGTCATCAGAGAACCCTTGCCCATCACCAATGATGGTTTACAAGATTTGGCGCTGGAAAAGGTCGTTCTAGTCTCTAGCTATTTCTAGCAAGAAAAGAAGATAACGATTTAATTTGAGAGATTCATTTTGCATATATGTAATCAAATCAAATTAGTTGTGGTGAGACTCAGAGCTAAATGTCTTAAAGAGGTCTTGTCATGCATGGCATATATTTGTTTTCTTCATGTCCATATATGTTGTCAATACCGTTGAATTTCAGCTGAAATCTTGCTACAGATATACCCATTTCTGGATCGCCGGGAGGTCTATAGTATTTTTTTTCTGGCGCAATAAACAAACGCAGATGCAACAGATGCCATGCCTAGGGGGGGGGGGGGGGGGTTAACAGCATCTTCAACAGTATCAAAAATTTAAATATGTCCCAATATAGTTTAAATTTGGACTAATATAGTTTAAATTTTGACTAAGTCAGCAACCGGTTCTACATTTAGTTGCACGTGAGATAGAATTGGGACCCTAAAAAGTTCTTCAGATCTACCCCTGGTTAGGAGTATTTCTGGGGGAGGGGTAGCGAGAAAGTAGAGATATGTTTAGAGGAGCTGTTAAAGAAAATTATTTATACTACTTCCTCATTATTTAATTTAGGGGAAGCTAATAGAGAACTTTTGAAGATACTCCAACACTATCTCCAAACACCCCCCCCCCCCTCCAAATAAATTCTCCTAAATCAAATTATGAGAAAATACTGTAAAAAATCTCCTTCAGCTCTCTTAAATATCTCCCTACTTTCTCGAACCCCAGAAATCCCTCTATACAGAGGTAGATCTTAGTAATTTTCAAAGGTCCCTAATCCCATCTCATATGCAACTGAAAGGTCCCTAATCCTATCTCATGTGCAAGTGACTATGGGACTGGCTGCTGACTTGGTCTAAATTTAGATTATATTGGGACATATTTAAGAGAACCGTTGGAGGATGTGATTAAAATAAACCTCGAAATCTTTTTAGCTGGCTCTAAAAGATATCTTTTAGAATGATTTTTTGAGAGGACTGTTGGAGATGCTCTAAAAACACTCATCCCACGGGCATTTTCACAAATTTAATCAGTCATTATTATATATTAAGTCAAAAATAAATAGAAATTTGGTCCGATCTGACCCTTTCGCAGCTAGTTCAATATTTTCGCTTGTTAACGCCTAGTTCGATCAGTTCACGCAGCCACGATATATCTAGAAACTAGTCGAGTTGTAAAAAAAAAACTCCTCCCTTAATCTTATAATAAGTGACGTTTTTGATTTTTTTAAATCAATATTTGACCATTTGTCTTATTTAAAAACTTTACGAAAATAAAAAATAAACAAGTCAAGCTTAAAGTACTCATACTAATAAATTATTTCATAATAAAATAAATAATATTTACATAATTTTTTTAAATAATACGAATGGTGGGACGGAGGGAGTAGAAACCAGTCCTTGGATCTCATAATCAGCATTTGCGCACCAGATTCCCCATACCGTTACAGAGAATAAAGCAGCACGACGGCCGGCATTATGGTAAAGTGGTAGAATCCTGAGTTCTGACCCAGGTTGGCTTCCCGGCTAGCTGGTGCAGGCTTTCTTTTTTTTTTTTCGTTATTTTGTTCGTTTATTTCCTACCTGTTTAATTGGATATTCACCTGCTTTTATACACTGACATTGTTGTAGAAAACACGCCCTAATTTTTTGATTTAGGGTGTTTTAAAAGAGCTATTGGGAGTAAAAACAACTTCTCTTACATTTCCCAAATTTTTATTTTTCAAGTTATTTCAACTGTGGGTGTGCGTCACTTTTCTGCTGGGGCCTTGTGGTTCATGTAGTTGGCCTAGGATTCTAAATCAGTTCTGCTGGTTCTTCGTGATCTAGCGAGACGCGGCAGCCTGGAGTTGCTCTTTAATAACAATTCACAGTGATACGGAGACTCTAATTCACAGTTAATGACAATTCACATTTATACAGCGATTATAATTAGCTTTTCTTTCCGCTGAATCTAGTTCTATGAATCAACAAAACAGAAGCACCTAGATTCTCAAAAAAAAAAAAGCGCCTAGAACAAACTGCATTTAAAAAAAAAGGTTTGTTCAGAGATCATTTGAATTCAATATTCAGTGATAGAATTACGAACATCTAGCCTGAATGCAAGCTAAGTACTTTACATCATCTTTCCAATACTGAGCAATCTAGAACAAACTGCGTTTAAAAAAAGAATAGTGTGATTTCATATCACTTTCCAGCTAACTGCTAGCAACTTTAATGTAGAACAAAATGATTTCTGATAAACTCGGTGCGCATCAATTAGGAAACTACAACGGAGTTGTCTAGCTGCAATGAAACAAACAGATTCAGTGTATACAGCAAGCAGACAATACAGTGCATAAATGTCAAACGAGACTGAAGCTGTGCATAAATGTCAAATGCAAGCAGACAATACAGTGCATAAATGGCACATGCAAGTTTGTGCACATGCATGCTGGAGTTTAGTGATATATGTGAGTGTGTCTTGTCGGCGTTCTGACCACCGGCCCAGTAAATAAACGATCGTGGGGGATGGTGTGCCGTCGGATTCGATATGGCCCAGTCTAAGGAGGACTCAGGAAGATTTTTTACCTGGTTCGGGCCACCTCGAGCGGTGTAATACCCTACGTCCAGAGAGCGAATTATCTCGATGATAATGTTATAAAGGCGGGATCCTCTCTTCGCGGGAGGATCCGGAATGTAGGCGAGTGGGGATGCTCGCTCGGAAGGATGCAAAGACCCTGGGCTCCAATGGAGCTCGTGGTCGTCTTTCGTGTGTTTGTGGCTGTTGCTTGTGTTCGATTTGTGCTTTTGTTCACGGTGATGTTGGGTTGTCTCTATCGCTCCCCGGGCCTCCCTTTATATAGGAGAGGGCCCTGGGGTTACAAGTGGTGGGTCCTACACGATCCTGCCGTCTCGCCGACAGGTGGGCCCTTCCGTCTTTGTCGCTATCATTTCGCTTCGTCCAGGCATGGTCGTGACCCGTCGCGTCGTGCGCAGCGGCGGATACTGTGATGCTCGTCCGACGCCACTGTGCCGGCTACAGTGCTGTCATATCCTGTCCGGCAGCCATCGCAGCTTTCTGCTAGAGTGTCGCCGTGGTGAATCTCGTCCCGTCCCGTCAGGACGGATGGCAGTTAGCCATCATAATAAATGTACTATAACGCGGTACCCACCCTCCAGGGGTCGCTTGCCCTTCATAGATCGCCATTGAGGGGTCGGAACCCGTGATCGCCTGACCCCTGACCTTGTGCGTACGAGCGACCTGTTGGGTACCCGGGGTACGTGATCCCGACAGTAGCCTCTGAGCCTGACGCCGTTTGCGATCTCTAGTTGAGGCGGCGTCGGGCTGGTCGTTCCTGAGGTTTGTTATGCTCCTACGGGGGCACGCGAGCGCGCCCGTAGGGCGTAGCCCCCGAGCCCTCGAGCGATCCGGAGGGTTGGTCGTGGGCTGAAACGTTGCGCGGACCATCATTCGTTGACGGTTAACCGGAACCGTTCTGCTGGCCCAGCACCCGAGCCTAGGAGGCGATTCGGAGAGCCAGCTGAGCACCGCGCCGACGGTCGAGGTCGGACCGAGGTCGGTCTCAGTTTTTATATTTGATGAAAAGGCTGGGAAGGGCCGGTTTCGACGCGGTCCTCGCCCTTGATCGACGTCACGCCAAGGCCAGGGCCATGATCAGCGCACGATCGTTTGGGTTGGCCCGATGGCCTCGGCTGTCGGTCAGCCGATCGTTAGGGGTTTCGCTCTGCGGGCCCAGCCCCCGAGCCTAGAGGCGATTCGGGGGGCCGACTGGGCACGGCGCCGACGTTCGGGGTCGGACCGAGGTCGGTGTCGGTTTTTATATTCGATGAAAAGGCCGGGAAGGGCCGGTTTCGACGCCGTCCTCGCCCATGATCGACGTCACGCCTAGGCTCGGCCATGATCAGCGCTCGATCGTTTGGGTTTGGCCCGGTGGCCCCGGCTGTCGGTCAGCCGATCGTGGGGGGCTTCGTCCGGTCGCCTCCCCTTATTCGAATCCGCCGTTACGGTTACGGGGATCGGACGGCTTCCGTGCCTCCACGCGGAGGGCAATCGGACCGTCCAGGAATTTGAACCGCCGGTCAATCCGAGCGGTTGATTTGAATTCGATCAGACGGTGTTGTGGGTGCGGCAGTTTGCGCGTCCGCGTCACGTCGCCTGCCAGACGTGCTCTGGCAACCGTCTCGTCGGAGTAATTGTTACCGTCCTGTCCGCGGCGGAGGCGACAAGGTGCGGCCCGGGCCCGCTCGTCAGCGGGTCGTGGGCGTACTGCCGAGGTGCGCCTCGGGGCGCGACCCTACGATCGAGCAGTTACTCCTCGGCCGATCGTGGGAGGCGCAGTAATTGCCCGGGCCCTTTAAAAGGAGGAGCGCAGTAACTTCGCGTTTTAACTCGGCTTTCTTGCTTCGTCTTCGCCCTTTGCGCAAGAGCTCGTTTGCTCCGCTTTCCCTCGTAGCGCCGCTAGGCTCGGCGATCGCCGTAGTTCGCGCTTCGTTGCTGCCATCTGCAAGATGTCTGAGTGGGAGCCATCGTGCGTCGACGACGCTCTGCTCGAGAGGTGGAGCGTCGTTGGGATGGTCCCGCCGAAGGAGTCGACGGGCTGGGTGGCTGGCTTTGGCCACGTCGTGCCCGCGCCGCCGCCGGGGAAGATCATCAGCTTCCTGGCATACCACTAGCGCGGGCTGGGGCTGCCGGTCTCCAGCTTCTTCCGCGGGGTTCTCAACCGGTACGGCGCCTGGCTCCACCAGCTGGCGCTGAACAGGATTCTCCACGCCGCCGTCTTCGTTACGCTTTACGAAGCGTATCTGGGGATTCGACCGAGCCTCCTGCTGTGGAGGTACTTCTTCCTCGCCAGCCTCCAAACGTCGAAGGAGACTGGAGTCGGCAGGCGCGTCGGCGGTGTCAACATCATGCTCCGGACTCGGGAGTCCCAGGAGTACATCGAGGTGGACCTGAAGACCTCGCTGAAGGGCTGGCGGAGGTCGTGGTTCTACATCGACAACGCCGACCCTCAGCTCTCGACCTTCGAAGACCTGGTGCCCCGAGCGACGGGATCTTGGAAGTCGAAGCTCTCGGTAGCCGAGGTCGAGACGATCCGACCTCACCTGGAGGCGATTCGGCGTCTCTAGGATCAAGGACTGACCGGAACGACGATCTTCGGCGTCGCCATGCGTCGCCGGATCATGCCGCTGCGCCGTCGAGTGCACAGCATCGGGGAGTATGAGGGGCCGGACGACGCGATCTGCGAAGTCCGTGGCCGACCTCTTTTCGACAAGGGAGCCCTGGCCCGGACCTCGGCCGTCCTCAAGGACGTCGAGGGCGGCCTCAATCGGGGGCCGCGCCCCCTTGACAGGGATCATCGTCAGCTGGTAAGCGCAGGTTTCTTCGTTTTGGTCGTAGTTTGTCCAGTGGCACGGGAACCGCAGCCTCGCCCGCGAAGCCGACGGCGGGGTCGCCCCGCATCTCGAAGGCCGAGGGAGGATCGTCGGCGAGCCAGGGCTCGGCCGCCCTGGCGGAGCTGGTTGTCGCCGCCGCTGCCGAAGAG
>BCLF01000217.1:63972-93435 GCA_001602275.1 Zoysia japonica
CTGCCTTCGGGCGCGCCCACGGTCGGGCGCGTCCTAAGCGAGACGGTCGCAGGTTCGGGTGGCGACGTCGGGGCCGCCACCTGGGAGGTCTCCGGGCGAGGGCCCCTCCCACTCGCAGGGGCGATCGATGGCTTCGGTTATCTGATGGATCGAGAGGGAGGTGCCCGAGCCCTCAACATGCGGTTGGTCGCCGGCCTCCGCCAATTGTCGGGGGTCGCCGAGGAGGTCGGCGCCATCTATGACGAAGGCCACTTCGTCGAGTGCCGGGTAAGCTCAAGTCCGGTTCTCGGCTCTTGTTTTTCCGATTCTTGGGCTGATAATCTTTTGTAGGACAACTTGTACGCGGTCCTGGGTCGACGCACTCAAGGAGGAGCTGGCGAAGACGCGGGTCAAATCGGGGGAGGCCGCGGCGGACTTGAAGTCGCAGCTCCTTGCTGCGCGGGAGTCGGCTCGCGTCGTCCTCGAGGAGGCAAACAAGGCGCGCACCGAGGCGGCGGCGTCCGAGGCTCGGGCCACCCGGACCACGGTGGCCCTCGAGCAGGCCAACCGCACGGTCGCTGGTAAGTCGTTGTGGGTTCTTCCAGCCCTTGGGGTCGGGCTTTGATTCGTTCTGTTGCAGGGCTTCGTCGCCAAGCAGCGGAGCACGAGACCGAGATGCGGCGCCTCGGTCACCAACACGCCGAGGGGGCCCGCTCGACCCTGGAGCTAACGCTGCGCATGACGAAAGAGGAGCGCGACCGTGCCCTCGAGTAGGTCGTCCTCCTGAAGTCGGAGCAGGTAGTGCTCCAGTCCGAGGTTGAGCAGGCGGCGGCGGACCTCGGCCAGACGCGTGAAGAGGCCGCCAAGGTCCAGGAGGAGCTCTCGGCGGCCCAAGTCCAGAACGAGCGCCTGCGGAAGAGCCTCGACCGGGCAGGGCAGGCCACCGAGGCTACCGCGAAGGAGCGGGACGGTAAGGGTCGGCCCCTCCCTGTTTGCTCTGCTTGTCTGGTTTTCTGCTAACGTTTCGAAATGCAGGATTGGCGGGCGAGGTTCAGACCCTGAGGTCGGCGGGTCTGAACATCATTGGGAAGTTGTACTCCGGAGTGCCGGACTCCGTCCCGACGGCGGTCGTCGCACACGCTCTGCAGCAGCTCCCGGAGATCGTCTCCAATGTCATGATGAAGGCGCTGGAGGACGGGTCCTCGACAGCCTTGGCCCTGGTCCGCTCCCATTATCCGAATGCGGATCTCGACAGGGTCGTCGAGGGCTTCGCGTCGGGCTACTCGGACGAGCAGCTGGACGCGATCTCGGTGGAGACGCTGGAGCCGGGGGCGAAGGCCGTTGCCGACTACAAGACGGAGGACTTTCTGCCCGACCGATTCGGCCCGTTTCCCTATGTATAGGTCCAAATATGTTAAGTGTCATTGCATTAATAAAGCGCCATTCAAACAATATTGTTCGAGAAGTTTTTAGAGTTTGAATGTGAATTTCCGACCCTCCTTCGCATGCTGCGTCTGTTTTTCGCGCCACCTCCGACGTCAATCAAACGAATGGGCCGAGTATAGCTCGTAGGGTCGGGTGTCGGACCCGATACAGCCGTAGAGCGTCATCAGGTCCTGATTCGTAGATAGTTTAGCCACGGGAAGGCTTCGAACGAAAAACGCGCGCGAAGTTTGTCGTTTGAGGGTCACCCGCGAGCTTGACGCGGGTCGGGGATCCGACCCCGAGGAAACAAAAAGGACGAGAAGACGTGACGAGTTAACGGGGAGCGGCGCCCCGGCGCAAAGAATCGATAAACGACGAGCAAAAAACGAGGTCGATCGTTTCGACACTGGCGAGGGTGGAGGTAAGTAGCCCCCGGGTGCGGGGGGTGGCCGGGACGGCCATGACTCGCAACCCAAAACGAAAAAAAAGCGAGAGCAAAGTCACAAGAACATAGCTGTTTTTATTAAGCGTAGAACCGTCGGAGGTTCTCGATATTCCATGCGTTCGCGAGTTCCCGACCGTCCTCGATTGCTAGCTTGTAAGCACCGGGCCGTAGGACGTGCTTGATTACAAAGGGTCCCTCCCAAAGGGGCGACAACTTGTGTTGGTCGGCTTTCGTTAGCACCCTTCTCAGCACGATGTCTCCGACGTTGAGCGCCCGACCTCTGACGCGCCGAGCGTGCAGCCGTCGTAGACTCTGCTGGTACTTGGCGGAGCGCAGGAGAGCGACTTCGCGGGCCTCTTGCAGCTGGTCGAGGCCGTCCTGCAGCGCGACCTGCGATCTTTCCTCGTCGTAGGTTCGGACTCGCGGAGAGTCGTAGTCGAGGTCGGTCGGCAGCATCGCTTCTGCTCCGAATGTCATGAAGAATGGTGTGAACCCGGTGGTTCTGTTGGGGGTCGTTCGTAAACCCCAGAGGACCGACAGGAGTTCGTTCACCCATCGTCCCGCTGCCCTTCTGACGGAGTCGTAAATCCGTGGCTTCAGGCCTTGGAGTATCATCCCATCGGCCCGTTCGACCTGCCCATTCGTCCTTGGGTGCGCCACGGAGGCGAAGTCCAGGCGAATATGATACTCGTCGCAAAATTCCCGGAATTGCCGACCGGTGAACTGTGCGCCGTTGTTGGTGATTATGGTGTTCGGGACCCCAAACCGACATATGATGTTGCGGATAAACTCGACCGCCCGGGTTGAAGTGATGTTGGGCACCGGCTCGGCCTCAGTCCACTTGGTAAACTTGTCGACGGCGACGAAGAGATGGGTGAAACCGCCGGGCGCTCTCTTGAAGGGGCCAAGGATGTCAAGTCCCCAGACAGCGAAGGGCCAAGCGATCGGGATCGTCTGGAGCTCTTATGCCGGCAGGTGCGTCTGCCGAGCGTAGAACTGGCAGCCCTGGCAAGCTCGAACGAGCTTTTGGGCGTCGGTCACGGCCGTCGGCCAGTAGAAGCCTTGTCGAAAGGCTTTGCCGACGAGGGTTCTGGGTCCGACATGATGACCACAGATGCCTGAGTGGATGTCGTCGAGCAGGTGCATGCCCTGCTCTTGAGGGATGCAGCGCTGCAGTATACCACTTGTGCTTCGCTTGTAGAGCTCGTCGTCCGAGATGACGTATGCCCTGGCCTGTCGGGTGACCTTCCTGGCTCCGTCTGGGTCGGCCGGGAGAGTGCCGTCCTGAAGGTAAGCGAAGATATCGTGGGACCACTCGAGGGCGAGCGCCATGATCTCTGCCCCTGGTCCGAGGGTCGGCTTGCCGCTTAGTCCTTCGACGAGCGGCCCTTCCGCGACCCTGATGAAGGGTTTGGTGAGGACTTCGAGAAAGACGCCATCGGGGACCGGCTGACGCTCCGAGCCCAGCTTGGTGAGGGCGTCAGCGGCTTCGTTGTCCCGACGTAGAACGTGATGGAGTTCGAGTCCATCAAACTTGTCTTCGAGCTTGCGAACCTCTTGGCAGTAGGCTTCCATCTTCGGATCTCGGCAGCTGGAAGCCTTCATGACTTGGCTGACGACCAGCTCAGAGTCGCCTTTGACGTAGAGGCGCTGAACGCCGAGGGTGGTGGCCATTCGTAGGCCGTGGAGGAGCGCCTCGTATTAAACCGCGTTGTTGGAGGCGCGGAACTGCAACTGCAGCACGTATCGGAACCTGTCTCCCTTCGGGGAGATCAGGATGACCCTAGCCCCCGCGCCCTTGAGCATACAGGACCCGTCGAAGTACATGGTCCAGTACTCGACGCTGCCGGGGGCCGGCGGTTCCTGAGCTTCGGTCCATTCGGCGACGAAGTCGGCCAGGGCTTGGGACTTGATGGCCTGCCGAGGGACAAAAGCGATGTCGAGCCCCAGGAGTTCCATGGCCCACGTAGCGAGGCGTTCGACCGTGTCCCTACCACCGACGATCTCCCTGAGTGGGAAGCTGGTGACGACGTGGACGGGATGGCTCGTGAAGTCGTGTCGCAGCTTGCGGCTCGTGATGAGGACGGCGTAGATCAGCTTCTCCACCTGGGTGTACCGGGTCTTGGCGTCGGCCAACTCCTCGCTGACGAAGTAGACAGGCCGCTGAACAGTCAGAGCCCGACCCTCCTCGCTTCGCTCGACGACGAGAACGGTGCTGACGACTTTCGAGGTCGCCGTGATATAGAGGAGAAGGGTTTCTCCTGGGGTCGGGCTCGTGAGGACCGGCGGTGATGAAAGCAGGGCTTTGAGCCGATCGAAGGCCTCCTGGGCCTCGGCGGTCCAGGTGAACCGTTCCGCTTTTCGCAGCAGCCGGTAGAAGGGCATCGCTTTCTCGCCAAGTGTTGAGATAAAACGGCTAAGGGCCGCCAAGCATCCGGTCAGCTTCTGGACGCCTTTTACGTTGCTGATGGGCCCGAGGTTGAGGATCGCGGAGATCTTCTCGGGGTTCGCTTCGATCCCACGCTTGGAGATGACGAAGCCGAGCAGCTTGCCCGAGGGGACCCCGAAAACGCATTTTTCGGGATTTAGCTTAATCCGATAGCGTCGGAGGTTGGCGAATGTTTCCTCCAGATCCTGGATGAGGTCGGAGGTCTGACAAGTCTTGATGACGATGTCATCGACGTAGACCTCCAGATTCCGACCCAGCTGGTCGTGGAAGCACTTTTGCATGCAGCGCTGGTACGTGGCCCCAGCGTTTTTGAGCCCGAATGGCATGGTGATGTAGCAGAAGGACCCGAAGGGCGCGATGAAGGACGTGGCCGGTCGGTCGGACTCGTGCATAGAGATCTGGTGGTACCCAGAGTATGCATCGAGGAAGCTCAGGGTTTCGCACCCGGCGGTCGAGTCCACCACTTGATCAATGCGCGGGAGAGGGAAGAAGTCCTTCGGGCAGGCCTTGTTGAGACTCGTGTAGTCAACGCACATCCTCCATTGCCTGGTCTTCTTTTTCACCATTACAGGGTTGGCTAACCACTCAGGGTGGTAGACCTCTTGAATGAACTTAGCATCCAGGAGCTTCGTCAATTCTTCCCCGATGGCTCGACGCTTCTCGTCGTCGAAACGCCGGAGTCGCTGCTTGGTGGGCCGAGAGCCCGGGATAATGACGAGGGAGTGCTCGGCGACTTCTCTCGGGATGCCGGGCATGTTCGATGGCGCCCAGGCGAAGACGTCCCGATTTCGGATGAGGAAGTCGACGAGTGCGCTTTCCTATTCGCTGGAAAGCGCCGTCCCGACCCTGGCCTCCTTGGAGGGGTCAGCGGGGTCGAGGGCGACCTCCTTGGAGTCGTCGGCGGGTTTGAAGGATGTTGACGACGCGGGTTTGGAGTGGAGCGCCGGGTCCGACCCTTCTGCTTTGCGGATTGCGTCCAGCCGGGCCGGGCCCGATTTGGCGGCGGCCAGCTCGAAGCTCTCCTGCTCACATGCCAGAGTGTGTTGGAAACGCGACGAGACCGTGATGACGCCCTTCGGCCCAAGCATCTTCAGCTTCAGGTAGATGTAGTTGGGGATGGCCATGAACTTCGCGTAGCAGGGCCGGCCCAAGATGGCGTGGTAGGCGCCGGTGAAGTCGACCACCTCGAAGGTGTGCGGCTCGGTCCAAAAATTGCTCCGGTCGCCGAATGTGACTGGGAGTGTGATCTGACCGAGGGGCGTCGCGTAGCCCCCGGGGACGGAGGTCGGCTTCCGTCAGCTTCATCGCCCGGAAGGCGTCGGCGTAGAGGATGTTGGGGGCGCTCCCTCCATCCATGAACACCTTCGATAGACGCACGGAGCCGACGATGGGGTCGAGCACCAACGGAAGGCGCTCGGGCTGCGGGACGTGGTCCGGGTGATCGGCCCGATCGAAGGTGATCGGGGCCTTGGACCACTTGAGATAGCGGGGGACCGCTAGGTTGGCAGCGTTAACCTCGCGTCAGGTCCTCTTCTGGCGGCCGCGGGATTCGAAGTAGGCCGCGAGACCGCCAAAGATCATGAGGCAGTCCTCCGGCTCGGGGAAAGCCGCGCCCTCGTCTTCCTCGGCGTCCTTGGTCTGGGGGTTGGTCTTGGCTGCCGAGGAGTCGGCCTGGAGTCCGCTCCTGAAGAACTTCCTTGCTAGGTGGCAGTTCCAGAGGGTGTGCTTGACCGGCATAGAATGGTTGGGGCAGGGCCGGTCGAGCATCTTGTCAAAGTGGCCGTCGTGGTTGGCCGGCTTGGTCGGGGGTCGGGCTGGGTGGTCCGCGGCGGCCACGAAGTCGTCATCGTGGCGCCGACCCTTGCCCTTCTTGCGGCTTGAGCTGCCGCCACCCCGCTCGTTGCGGTGGTCCGCGGACCGGTCGGAGGGTCGGTCTCCCCAACGGTCGCTCCCCGACCTTTCGTCCTTCGCCCGACCTCGGTCAAAGTTGGTCTGCACGGCCTCTTCTCCAGTGGCGAAGGTTGTGGCGATGTCGAGGAGGTCCCGGGCTGTCCGAGGGTTCCTCTGGCCCAATTTGTGGACGAGCGCCTTGGACGTCGTTCCGCAGGTGAAGGCGTTGATGACGTCGGCGTCGCTGACGTTGGGGAGCTCGTTGCGCTTTCGTGAGAAGCGCTGGATGTAGTCTCGGAGCGACTCACCGGGACCCTGCTTACAATACTTGAGGTCCCAGGAGTTACCTGGACGCGTGTAAGTCCCTTAGAAGTTGCTGACGAAGATTCGGCGCAGGTCGCTCCAGTCTTGGATGCAGCCCTCGGGGAGGTGTTCGAGCCACCCTCGGGCTGAGTCGGTGAGGAAGAGCGGCAAGTACTGGATGGCGAACAGGTCGTCCGCCCCTCCAGTCCTGCAGGCGAGGCGGTAATCCTCGAGCCAGTGGACGGGGTTCGTTTCCCTGTTGTAGCGGCCGATGGTGGTCGGGGCGCGAAATCTCTACGAGAATTTCGCGTGCCGGATGAGCGATCCGAACGCTCTGGGTCCGACCCCATCAGGACTCGGGCTCCTGGAGTCGAGGGAGCCGCGTCGGTAGTAGCGGTCGTGGGAGCGCCTCCGCCGGGACTCGACGCAGAGCTCACTCCTCGCCTGGCGTCTGGCGTCGATGGTGCCGCGAGCATCGTGGTTGGGGCCGAGTCGCGGGAGGATCGACCCTGCACGGTGTCGAGGGTTCCGTTCCTCGACTGGACTGTCGCGCGCCGAGCTCCGCGGATCCTGGGACCGGCAGTTGCTTTTAGTCTCCGACTGCTGGGGTCGGAGGGACGCTTCTGGTCGTTGAAGCACGCTGCCGAGGTAGAAGCGTACGCGGTCGTACCCTTCCCTCAATGCGGGATCCTCGGGGGCAGCGGTCTCGTTGAGGATGCACGCTGCCGCCGCGAGGTTCTCGAGCGGGGTATCGAAGGTCGGTGGTCCCCCAGCTGCGAACTGCTGGTAGGTGGACCGTCCCCAGGCTCGCGACGCGTCGCTGGGCCTGGCCCTCAGCCTTACCCCTAGGCTCGGGGTTGTCAGTGCGTTCCGGGGGCGGCCAGACTTGGCCGGCGGCGTCCACCGTGGGACGTAGGGACAGGTTGGCACCCAGCGGGGTGTTGCCAGGAGTCGCCAGCTCCGCGCCCTTCGGGGCGTGGAGAGTGAAGCACTCCCTCGACGGGTCGTGCCCCAGAATGAGGTGGCTCCGGGGCCACCAACTAGGGCGCCTCTCGCATGGAGCCTGGAGGCGGAGCTCGCCGTCTTCGTTCGCGACGAAGTCCAGGCAGCCGAAGCGAAAAGCCTGCCCAGAGGCGAAGGTGGAGACTTGCCAAGACCAGCCTTCCTCAGCGGCCGTGAAGTCCCCAGAGCGGTGGGAGACCGAACTGTCTCCCACGACAGCAGAGTAGGAAGCCATCGAAAAACTGAAGCGAGCACACCAAAAGAGAGTAGCCCCTACCTGGCGCGCCAACTGTCGGCGTTCTGACCATCGGCACAGTAAATATATGATCGTGGGGGGTGGTGTGTCTTCGGATTCGATATGGCCCAGTCTAAGGAGGACTCAAGAAGATTTTTTACCTGGTTCGGGCCACCTCGAGCGGTGTAATACCCTACGTCCAGAGAGCGAATTATCTCGATGATAATGTTACAAAGGCGGGATCCTCTCTTCGCGGGAGGATCCGGAATGTAGGCGAGTGGGGATGCTCGCTCGAAAGGATGCAAAGACCCTGGGCTCCAATGGAGCTCGTGGTCGTGTTTCGTGTGTTTGTGGCTGTTGCTTGTGTTCGGTTTGTGCTTTTGTTCACGGTGATGTTGGGTTGTCTCTATCGCTCCTCGGGTCTCCTTTATATAGGAGGAGGCCTTGGGGTTACAAGTGGTAGGTCCTACACGATCCTGCCATATCGTCGACAGGTGGGCCCTTCCGTCTTTGTCGCCATCATTTCGCTTCGTCCAGGCAGGGTCGTGACCCGTCGCGTCGTGCGCAGCGGCGGGTACTGTGATGCTCGTCCGGCGCCACTGTGCCGGCTACAATGCTGTCATGTCCTGTCCGGCAGCCGTCGCAGCTTTCTGCTGGAGTGTCGCCGTGGTGAATCTCGTCCCGTCCCGTCAGGACGGATGATAGTTGGCCATCAGAATAAATGTACCATAACGCGGTACCCACCCTCCAGGGGTCCCTACCCAGGGGTCGGCCTTCGAAGGGAGTCTTCGCGTGCCCGCGCGGCTAAGACACGACCGCCGTAGATCGCCATTGGGGGGTCGGAACCCGTGATCGCCCGACCCCTGACCTTGTGCGTACGAGCGACCTGTTGGGTACCCGAGGTACGCGATCCCGACACGTCTCACAAAAACTGAAGCTGTAACAGTATACTGGTACTGCAGAAGGGGTGCCATGCAATGCATTATGGTCGGGTGCTTATTTTTTGTCCTATATCAGACATTTGGTTTTTTTGAACACTCATGTCTACCGTGGCAGAAGTGGACCGGAAATGTAGGAGGGGCCGGTCAATCTGTTTCCTATTTTAGCCTACTCTATCTCCAGAGAGTGACTCTGAGCCACCGGCCATCCTTTGCACGCCTTTGTGTGATCTCCATGGGGCAACTAAGGCGGTTTTGTCACGTCGTCCACCGCGGTTCATGGCTAGGCAAGTGCTCTGCTAGGGTGATGTGACGATCGAGTTTTTTTTACCTTTTGATAAGTCTCGATCTTCTGTGACCATGCCAATCCCAGGAGGTTGACAAGCACGACATCCAAGCGATCAATCAAGAAACCATAATAGAAACATTAAACAAAAAAAGAGAATAGAAAATAGCAAGTCAAAGCAAATTTATTAGAATGAAATCCTCCAAAAGAGTCAACCGACATGCAGGCCGGAAACATCTCAAAGCAGAAAGATCACTATAGAGAAATTCATAGAATGCAACAAGGAAGTATCATCATGGCAGCGGCAGCGAACCTCCTCCACACAGGCAAGCTTGAGCGTAGGAGCTAACTTCACGGTTCGTCGGAGATGTAGTCGAAGTAGAAGCTGAGAGTATCCTCTGAAAACAACAAATTAGAAAGCCGTGAGTACGAATACTCAGCAAACCACGTAGTACCTATTAACAATGTATGCATGCAAATGGTTTTAAAGGTAAAGGCTGGGTCAAGTGCTAAATGCAAGTTTAAAATATTTTATTTTATTTTAAAGATGCAAAAAAGTTTTATTTTAAAACTGTCAAATTTTATTATCTTGCCCCGCAGGGATCTCCGTTATCTCAGACGGGGGTTCATTTTAAATGCCGGTGTAATCTCCACACCCAGCCCCAGCTCAAAGGCCGGAGTTCAAAACATTTTGAAATAGAAGAGGAGGAACGAAAACAAAACTACTCAACGAGGAGCACAACTCAGAAGGTGTCCTTTCAAAAAGGACGTTGCAATGCGCATTGACTGTAACTCTGCAGAGTTTATGCACCTGGACTTACGAGAAGTGCCATCAAGAACTACCGTCGTAGTCCCGACGAACACACAAGACCTGTCCACAAGCTTTAACTGGCGTTATCCGTCCTCCTGGATAGAGATCTCAAGTGCCGCAATCGGGTCCTGAAGCTGTGAAGAGCCTACCACTGATCAGGTGGGGTATCTCGATCTCATGTGAGGAGTCATAGCTCTACACCACACTAACACGTCACTGCCAACCCACGGGTAAACAACCAGTCTCGACAAGCTTTAAGATCAAGCCACTGCCCATACAGGGTAACGTGGTGTGCATGGTTGTCAACTGAGCATACAAGGCTTGAAGGACTCGGTCCTTAATTGACAAGGCAGGCACTCTCTCCATCCTCAATGCCAAGAACCAACAAGTCTCACGGAAAGATCTCAGCCCGAATCTTTGCGTTGTACCCACCACTGATACGCCCATAGAGACTTTTCAAAAGTACCCCAGCTCCTAATACTTCATCCTGCCCCTGCTAAATAGTTATGTATAGCTATTTGCAAAACTCACACATTAGAATCACAGTTCAAAATCATTTAACACAAATTCTATTTTTATAGTGATAGGTGTGAGATAAAAATAAATGCGAGTAAACATGGCTAAGCATAAAATAAAATAAAATAATTATTCTAAAGCAATTCTAGGGCTCATATTTGTGAAACAATAAATAGGCACGGCTTAGGAATGTTCCTAGCATATTTTAAAACAATTGGCATGCAAATTAAGGTTACAAACAAAACATGCAGTTTAAAATACTGGGTACAAAAGTGATCAAGTAACGCGGCTTGCCTGGTAGCTCGGGATCATAGTCAGGATCCGGATCGTCGAACTGAGCGGGCTCGCGGTATTCCTCCTCGGGATCACCAGCTAAACACAACACGAACAGGGGTGAGACTAAGTACGCGCTCCAGAAAATTCTACACGACGTTCTCGACGAGACGAATTTAACGGAACAATTTTGAGAATCTTTTGAGACCAAATGGAGTTCCCTAAAAATCCTTAAAGATATAGACTACGAGAAACTAGACTAACCACAAATCAATTAGCCTAAAGGAACACGCGGAACGCTCTGCTCTTCCATCTAACCTCACAAGCAACTAACACAACGATTTACTGAAGAGGAAAAACACAAGAGAGATTTGATTGCTCACCTCAGTAGATGGCAGAGGAAGATGATCGGTGAAACCGACCTTTGCTGAACCAAGCGGACGAGACGGAGTACCGGAGACGCGCTGTCAAACGGTTGACGCGGGCGATGGGAACGGAGACCAGAACGGCGACGCGAAACCGCGCATGGGGTCGGCGCAGCGACGGATCGGCGACGCGCGATGAAGACTGAAGCGACGGGCGCGGATCGGGACGGGAGACGGGACGCGGACGGTTGACGCGGCTGGAATCGGTCGCGCGCAGGGTCGAAGATGGGAGCAGGCGACGCGATCGAGGCGACCGACGGCTATAGCGGTTGACGCGGGCGACGCGGTGAGGGATCGGTGACGTGGAGCGGTTGGAGCGGCGCGACCTCCCGCTTCGCCTGATCTCTTCTGCTGCTCTCACTTGGGAAGGGGGAAAGAAATGAGGGAAAGAGAGAGGGGTTGGTGGGATGGGCTAAACTGGAGAGGGTATTTACAGGGGAGTTAAATGGTGGAGGTTTGGGAATTAATTAGAGAGTTAATCTCAGCCTAACAAAGCCCGCGGATCAAAATTATTCCGAACGCAGAAAATTAAAAAGAGAATTTTGAAATTGAACGGAATGAATTTGGGATAAACTTCACTTCGATTAAACTGAAAATTTCGGACTGTTACAAGTGAGTAGTGATAATGATGTCATATGTGCTTGTGCAACGCTCTAAAAGAGTCATGTTTGTGTGTGTGATGCCTTGCTCTGGTGTGCGCAGGCTAGTAGGGTTGGTTCACTGTTCTTGTAGGAGCATGGAACATGGAGCAAAGGAAAAAACCGTGGTTCGCAGTTAGACGAAGTGAGAGAGCTAATGCTCATTGATATAGAGCTAGACCTGCTATTTTCTTGGCATGCTGGACAGCTGCAACATGCTTATGCAGCTTGTGCCTTGGGCTGCTATGCTAGAAATATTCATATCCTGTTGTTCGTAAAAACACAAATTTATCCTTTTTTTCGTCGGTGGGTTGGCCTAAAACTGGGGATGGCAGCTCAGGTCCCGGGTTCGAGTCCCCGTCGGGTGTGAGGGTAGGGGTGAGAACCCACCCACGGTTCGCACCCGCACCCGACCCACATAATATCGGGTGCGGGTTTTATTTCACAACCATGGGTGCCCCGTTGGGCCCGAATACAACCAACCCTATGGTCCAATCGGCCTTTTAGGCCTAATCCACCACCCGAAACCCATGTGTATACTATGATGGATATGCACTTTATGATAAAATATAATGCAGACCCAACGAGGACCTGACACCCCCCCCCCCCGAAACCCGCGGGTTCAGGTACAGTTTTCACTTTTCACCCACAGGTGCAGGTGCATGTATGATATTGCACCCACAAGTTCTTTTTAAAGCGGGCAGATTTTTACAAACCCGACCCGAACCCAACCTATTGTCATCCCTATCTAAAACTGTCAAAGATAAACGAAAATCCCCCTTCCTCTTACATTGTTAGTATGATAAATAAATTAAATATCTGACCCGTAACTACACATTAGTTAACCACTTACATCCTTAATTATTCTGTTGATGCTAAAAGTTCATATACAAAGCACGTCCGTGTGCAAAGGATCGAAACAGCGAAAACCAGACTAACAACAACACCTGGAAACTCAAACTCGAGAGGGCCCCATCGGAGCAAGACATTTCTAGATTGATCTAGGCTCGGCAGGCCAACTAGATCGTCTTCAAACGCTGCCGAGACGAAGGAAGAATAAAAATTAGAGCTTGGAAGAGATTAGAGTAAAAGAGATAAAAAAGTAAAGATATATTGATTGACGGTTGTACTGGGGGCCTCTCTCTCAATTGGCCTTCGGCCTCTTTATATAGAGGTGGGATGATCTTATGCCGTAGAGAAACAAATCCTAACAAACCAGAACCGAGTCAGATCCGATTTGCGTTCAAAACTGCCAAAAACCGATATTCCCAGACACTAATGTATTGTGCCGGAGACTCTGGTATGTTCCCGAATACTCCGGTAGATGGCTAGATTCTCCGATTGGCTAAAAAATCAGCTCCAGAAAGGGTATCATCTGATACTCCGGTAACTTATCGGACACTCTGGTGGTCTAAAATCCACCTCCATAAAGTGTGTTGCCGGAGTCTTCGTAACCATTATTAGATAGAACTTAGATATTTTTTGTCATATTCAGTCTACTAAACCGGAACTTCCCGTCTCATGTCACCAACCTGCTTTCAAGGTTAAGAACATCGATTTGAGGACATAGCCATTACAATTACAAAATATAATTCGTTAAGCTCCAAAAATATGAAAATTCTTTCATGGAAATATACAAAATTTGTAACTTTCAGCTTGGTACTACCTAAGATACCAAAGTTGGCCTGTTTGGGGGCCGTGGAATCCATTTCCGGTTGCCTGAAATTGAGACTCGTTTCCAATTCCCACCCGAAAGCGCCGAAACCCATGGAATCTTATCTTCTCCCCAGTCCTCCCATCCACCATCCCTGACTCCTCCCCAATCCTTGCGCCGCCACCACAGCTGTAGGCATCCACGTGTGGCCGCCACCGCGGGAGAGAGCCCCGCTCCTCCTCATCCTCCAATCGCGTCGTCGCCACTGGAGTGATCCCCGCTCCTTCCCCTCCCTGCGGCCCTCGACACCACAGCACCGAAGTGCTCCTTCAATCGAGCTCATCGTGCTCCAGAAGCACGGACGTCACTGCGCAGCGAGCCCAACAAATCAGACGGCAAAACACACGCACGGAAGCTTGTCAACTGTTGATGTGCGAGCTGCGTGACAAACGACGGGCCTGTGAAGTACATCGTCAAGGACCACGGCATGGCGCTGGAGATCGGGGACGGCCAGGAGGACGTTAATGTGCTGCATGGAGCAGTGCTGTTCTAGCAGACGTTCTCGGCAATGGTGAGCGGCATTCGTGAGCGGCTGAACGACACTGGCAAGTAAGGCACTGCAGGAGTTCGTCGGAATGACAAAATGAATATGAACACTATCTTGATCGAATTTCGGAAACAACATCTTGAATTTAATTCTAAGAATTAAATTATGGATGCAGCCAAACAATAATTTTGGAAATGAATCAATTTTCAGCAGATTCAATTCCCAACAAATCAATTCCATAGAAACTAATTCATAGAAACCGATTCATTTACAGGGATCCAAACATCCCCTAAGAGTAAAAGCTGAAGTCTCTTTTTTTCGCTTGTAAAAATCTGGCATACCTATTTACATGTGATTCAGTCATTCTTTTGCATGACTACACTTACAATCAATTAAACTATATTTTTCACGTTAAAATGCGTCTTCTTAATTGGATCACCGTGAATACATGCAAAAAAGTCCATCTGATCAGTAGGTTCTCTAGTACTGACTCGAATATATATATGGAAACACCAGGGATAGCCGGATAGCGCTGCAAAAATAGGTCCATAAAGGATCGATGGACAACCAAAATTGCATGCATTGATTGTTTACTGAGCTTTTCTCTCCGAAGCACATCTCTATTGCTTGTCAAAGTTGCCGATCAGTTGAAACACAACGAATTTGCAGAAATTCCATACGAATGTACCGTATATAAGATAGTGTATCTCTCATTTGAGGTTGTATGATTGCATTTGTAATTCTAAAATGAAGTAGTTGAACATAGTAACACGACACTACACTGCGTTTACTTTTGATGATGAAGTCTCCGTGCTCTCAAAATTGGCTAGCTGGCTACGAGAATATGAGAACTTGGGGATGAAGGTTCTGGGTAGTGGGCCTGAGCTGGGAACATTGACCTTGATTGTACCTAGAATGGAACATATACCTTCAAATTATTAGTGGCCCTACGTTTGATCTACGTTGCATAGGAGTGTAAATAGCTGCACCTAAAGTTAACATCTGAACCTCTTTAGTTTTTTTTTTTTAAAAAATAAACTAAGTTTTTAAAATCTCCACCAATTTTGAAAAACTAATTTTTTTTAAGCTAAAGAGGTGTGAAGGGTAACCTCATGATGATTAATTTTCACCCCTAACATTGCATCTATATACTTTACTGTTAACTTCGAATTGTCCTCTTCCATTTGGGACGTTTAAATCCATGTTGCAGTAGTTGCGAAGTAACATATCCATCTCAGTAATTTTGAGGTTCGATTTTACTCGAAAAATAGCGATTAACAGTGATCAAACGTGGGTATATACATGTGCGTGGTGCAAGGTCAATATTTTAGGCAGATCATTTTAATTATTGATTTTTCATCGAGTGGATATATCATATCTGCGATTCATGTTGATCCTTAAAATCTGTAGCCTGCAAATTGAAACAAGATAATGTGAACTAGATTTTATGCATCTGATTCAATATCTACATATCGGTTGTGCGATTCGGTCTATAAACCAGTAGACATTGGCCAACGTACGGTACGTTATTATATATAGCATATCAATTTGATTTTGACTGCGTGCCGATGGGAACCAGCGCTTGAAACCTTTTGGCAGGCGGCGATCCAAAAGTCCAGCCACTCTTTCGGAAAGGACTTCGAGATTGTGGAGCTCGCATCCATCTGCCTGCCGGTGGCGGCGACTGCAGGTTGATGGGGACTCGAGAGGATGTTAGCTGCCGCTGGGCAGAGTATGTAACCATCGCTGTCATCAGAGAACCCTTGCCCATCACCAATGATGGTTTCAGGCTTTGGCGCCGGAAAAGGTCGCTCTAGTCTAGCTATTTCTAGCAATATCAAGAAAGATGCTCTAAGTGCATTGTAATACAATATCAAGAAAGATAACAATTGTTGAAACCAGTTTGAATTCAAATGCAAAAACATTGAAATAAATAGCAAAATACAACTTGTGAAGAAACCCCACAACTTTATATGAAAGTCACCCATCTAAATATACCATCCTGAAGTATATGACAAGAAGTAATTTTGCTGAATTTTTCAGAATTTTAGCAACTCATCTAATGCCGCTAAAAATTCGAGAAAAGTTCAAAAAGTCAACGTTTTGTAGGAATTTACATTTAAAATATGTGCAGAGTTGAGGCTTGGTGTAAAACCAAAAGCTGTTCATCCTATTGTGTTTGGTAAGCATAAAAATCAGCATAATTTCTCGAACTTGGGAAGTATGGTTTTTGAGTGGAAACAATGCAGCAGTTTTAATTTTCAGAAAAAGATAAAATCTACCTGGGTCCATTTGTCAGCTACACGTGACGCTTCTTCTTGCTTCGGATTGGGCAGAAGGGGCGGCAAATGGCAGTGACCTCCGTCTCTCTCCCCTGTCAGGCTGGTCGTGGTCGAATTAAAGCTCGCCAATCCAGCCTCCTCGCACTCTTCCTCGGCTCCTTCATCCTTCTCCTTTCTGTCGAAGCTTCTTGTCTTGGTTCTTCCTTCTCGAGCAACCCAAGCCGTCGTCCTCTGTGCTGATCCCTGCCTCGGCACTGCGGCCTGCCTCCATGCCGCGTTCCTGCCCCCGCGCTACCCCACCCTGAAGCTGAGCCTGAGCCACAAGTGACCTCCCCGGCGCCCCCTCTGTTTTCTCTCTCCTATTCGCGCTACCCGCGTCGCTGGTGAGTTTCCGATCATCTCGGAACTTCAGGAACTAGTAGGGAAGTTTCGTGGCGCGATGAACATCACTCCCATGATTTTTCTAGGATTTTTCATAGCCATTTTAGCCATCCCAGGTGGAGCCATCGAGCTCACCCGAGCTCCAGCCATGGCGGCTGTCGAGCAGCTCGTGGATCTGGTGTGGCCGTGGGCCAATCCTGCGCGGCCCCACTCAATGGTCCACCGTGTGGTGTCCCGGGAAAAAAAAGAGTAATTAAATTATTTTCGGAATTTAATTGGGGACGCGTAGAAATTCCAGACAACTTGCAAAAATCATATAAACTGCATACTAACTCGACAAATTGCAAATAAAGTATTTTAGGAATTCTCTCCTCATGTAGAATATTTTGGAACTATCAAATGTGCATGTTCTGCATTAAAAATAATCATACTAATTAAGTAATGTACAAACTAAATTAGTGCATATCTCTATTTTCATGCATATTTAAAAAGTGAAAAAATTTTGTATTTTCATTCTACTGTTTAATTAGTGTCATCCTAGAATTACTCAAAATTTATATGCTACTAGGTTGTTTATAAATGATTTATTTAGGTAGGATTTAATCCATTATAATTCCATATGATGTTAATAAAGTGTAAAATTTGGTCAAAAATTAGTTTACATCCTCACTGATTTTATGATCAAATAAAATTTTGATTTAGGTCTTCCAGAACTGTGGTAAGGGAATTTAGAAATGATTTCACCTATTAGCTAATTTAGGTCTTTAGTGAATCCTTTCATTTCTATTAGTAAATACAATTTTTTTTCTTATATAAATATGACTAGCACCTTAATAAAATCCTTTGCATGAAATCATTCCCATACTGATCTTTGTCATATTATTGCATAGGCATGTCATCGCATGTTATCTTATAAAAGTTATTGTTTAATTTCCGTGCATATCAATTCATACATATAGGAAACGACGTTGAAGGCGAACCCGTTAGAGTTATTGCTGAAGATTCTACTGCTGCTCATAACTCTCTTGATTGTGTTAACACTTCGTAAATCCAAGGCAAGCCCCGATGCATCTCACCCTATATTTTTTTAAATGTTTTCTTTTACTCACATTAGTATATTGTGTTATGTTTGTGCATTAAGTTATAGCAGTTGTATTGACACCTTAGCTGCATTTTGTTAGGACTCCTAATGGGTTGGTGTTTACTTTGATTCCCGTAACTCGATTATGCTATGCTTAATTTTAAAGTCATTGGTAGAAGTTGAGTGGTTGGAAATCCGCTCGCGAGCGATAGGAATGGTTTACTTTTTGGGTTGTGTCACCACCATGCTAAAAGTTTGAGACAGGACCGGGAATGGTCAAGAGCAGCAAGATATAGTTCTTGCGTGCATTAGCTCGGTCTGAGTCAGTTAAAGACCGATCGAGTGTAGCCCTGTTGAGCAAGTTTGAACAGTATCAAGAGTATACTATTGATATGGGGACTAGTAAACCGAGGTAACTCAATTAACGTAGTAGTTGGACGACAAACCACCCCTCTTCTGGTGATGATATTTGAGAGAGTACACGGGCTAACCACAGATAGCCTCGATTTGTGGTATCCTGTGGAGGAGGTGTACTCGGAAGGAGTGAGAACTGGACCGGCCCTATGTTGTTGTTGTAAAAGGTTACCGTACATGAACTTTTTGGAGTGTGCGTATGTCGTGCTACTTGGGTTTCTTCTGCAGGATGTAAATGATTTGAGTCGCTGCCCCTCACAGTAACGAATACCGCTTGTTCACTGCGTCACATCAAAGTAAGAAGTGAATATTAATATTTATATATGTTGTTTTGCACTTGGATTAATTGTATAGAACCTTGTTTGTTTAGCATAGGTTGCTCATCTTTACTTTATGCAAGAACCCACTTAACTTGGCTAAAACCTTGAAAGAAGGACCATCTGTTAGTGCTGATTTTTTGCAATGAATACCTTCCCATATTAGAGCCATTGCATGATTACAAGTCAGTTTTAGAAGCCATTTTTTACGGGTAAGACTTGCTGAGTATTAGTTGCTCAGGGTTTATTTGCTTAATATTTGTTGCAGGTATGCCTCATATCAGTTACTGTGATTGTTGTGACAAGATGGTGTGCAAAGGTGAACCCCAAAGGATTGGTCAATCGAGTGGGTTCTCGCATCACCGTCCTCTGGCCAGGAGGGATGAAATCGTGTTTATGGGCTGACATGGTTTCATTTTAAGTTGTGCATCATCTTGTTGTATCGTTTCTGCTATGTAATCGAATTTCGAACCTCTTTTGTGAACTCAACCAGAACCTAAGTTGTAATAACACTAAAACTCAGTTTGTACTCTATTTTATATGTGCTTGTGTATATACTTTGACTCTCACTTCATCGAGTTGTCACCCATTACCAATCCTGCATGGCAAACCCCTCATTTTGAGGTGGGATGCTACAAAAAGAAGCGAACAGTTTGATTTGTGAGATTCATTTTGCATATACATTTAGGACCTGTTTGGTAGAGATTATATGGCTGATTTTACAACTGATTATGTTATATTCTCTACCAAACACTTAAAATCCATAATTATCTATAATTACTTTTATATTTTATACTAACATCCATAAACTACAAATATAAGTCATTCTCACTTCCCAAAACACATTTTTCTTTTCTCAGTACATCTCCACTATATCTCTCTCCTTGTTTTTAGAACATCTCGCTTTTTTATTTTTCTTAATTCCCGTGCCTAGACCTGAAAGCCTTATAAAATGGGATGGATGGAGTACCAGATAAGCTGTTTTCTCAAATAGTTTTGACATAAAAATAGATTATGCGGATAAGCTATATAAGTGATTTTCATAAATAATCTAAAGTATAAATTATTTTTTGAACAATAATCAAATCAAACTAGTCGTGGTGAGAGTGAGAGCCACATGCATGGCATATATTTATTCTCTTCATGTCCATATATGTTGTCACTACCGTTGAATTTCAGCTGAAATTGATCCAGCTACAAATATGCCCATCTCTCGATCGCCTAAAGGTCTATAGTTTTTTTTTGCTGGCGCAATAAATAAAAGTAGCTTCGACTCGTGCCATGCCTAGGTTGGTAAAAGGGCTCAGCTCATGAGCACTTTTACAAATTAAATCGGCTATTATTATATTTTAAAAAAAATAAATAGAAATTTAGTTCGATCTTAATTCGATATGAGTGGCAAGTTTATGTTTTTCAGATCATTATTGGGCCAACCGATGCCTAATCCCTAGGGGTATAAAACTAGAGACAAAAGATTATCCTCTAAACCTCTTTAGTTTAAAATAATAATTTTTTTAAAATTCTCTCCACTTACTAGCTCATTTTTTGAAAAAAAAAGATTCGGAGGTTAACCTAGGCCTATTTACAGCTTACTAAGTAGTTCGTTCGATCAGTTCATGCAGCCACGGTTGATATAGAAACTAGTCGAGTCGTCAAAAAAAATTCTAAAAACTAGCACTACCAGAAACCGACAAAGCCCAAAAAACTCTCGGCAAAATATTTGCCAAGTGTCATCCTCGGCAAAGCTCACTCGGCTTAGTTTGTGACGGCAAACAGCTGTTTGCCGAGTGCTGTATCGACACTCGACAAAATTTAAATCAGAAAAACCCGAAAAAAAGCAAAAATTTTTTTAATTGAGAGGCCCCCACCGGTCCGTTACGACATTTTTCGCATTGGCCGATCGCGGCATTTTTTTGCAAAGTTGCCAGTCGCAGCTGGCCGGATTCGAATCCGCGACCTCCCCCTCGCTCGCACCACCTTTAACCACTGCACCACACTGTCACTTGTGTTTAGATTCTATTTTAGTTCCACGCATATTATACTAAACTGAGTGTAAATTTCTTGTTTAAGGCCCTAAACAAATTCAAATCAAAACGTTGTCAACTACAAAGTTTCATAACTTTTCGAGATCTACAACTTTCATTTTGGTAGTTTCTCCATCCGAGGTCGTTTACAAAATTTAAATTTCAAATTTAAGAAATTTTAACGTAGTTTTCGATAATAAGATGATTTCAAATCAAAAAGTTGTCAACTACAAAGTTTCATATTTTTTTGAGATCTGCAACTTTCATTTTGACTGTTTCTACATCCAAGGTCGTTTGAAAAATCCAAATTTCAAACAAGGTCTTTGCCGAGTGTATTTTTTTTGCACTCGGCAAGTGTTTTTGGTTTTACACTCGGCAAAAAAGACCAAATTTTTTAAAGCACGTTTTGAAGCAGGAAATTAATTCAAATTAAAAAGTGTTCAACTACAAAGTTGTATAACTTTTTAAGATCTACAACTTTTATTTTGATCATTTATTCATCCGACACAGTGGTAGTAACATTGTTCAAAAATTTTATATATCTTTCTTCTAGTTGCATGAAACTATACGAGAGATGTAGATTTTGCGAACAACGTTACTATCGCTTTGTTGAATGAAGAAATAACCAAAATAAAAGTTGTAGATCTTGAAATGTTGTACAACTTTGTAGTTGAAAACTTTTTCATTTGAATTAATTTGCTGCTTCAAAATGTGCTTTGAAAAATCGGGTGTTTTTTGTTTGCCGAGTGCAAAAAAAAACACTCGGCAAACATGTAAGTTTGTCGAGTGCAAAACCAAAAACACTCGGCAAATACCTTGTTTGCCGAATGAAAAAAAAACACTCGACAAACAAGAAACTTTGCCGAGTGTTTTTATTTTGTCGAGTGTTTTTCGTGTAGCTCTCGACAAAAAATTGTTTATCGAGTGTCCGAAAGATTACACTCGACAAACCACCTAACACTCGGTAAACATCCGATTTCCGGTAGGGTAGTCCATGGATCTCATAATCAGCAGTTGCGCACCAGATTCCCATAACAAAGGTACTGTACGAAACTAAGTGCTTAAAGATGTTACTGTATACCGTTACAGAGAATAAAGCTGCACGGCGGCCGGCCTTATGAAGTGATAGCACCCTAACCCAGGTTGGCTTCCCGGCTAGCTGGTGCAGGCTTTTTTTTTTCCTTTCTTTTGTTCGTTTGTTTCTTACTCACTCCGTTCTAAAATAGAAGCATTTTATAGCTTTAGTCAAAATCAAGCTTTTATCACTTTAACTATTAATAATGAAGAATTAATAATATTTTATCATATAAAGTTTATATTTTTTTATTCATCATGAAATAAACTTTCATAAAAATTATCTTTTTATACTAGAAATTATGTAATTTTTTAAATATTATTAATACTAAAAATTAGAAGAGTTTGATTTTAACCAAATCTAAAAATGCTTATATTTTGAAATGGAAGTAGTATTTGTTTTAGCCCTTTAGTAGAGCTTCTCCGAAACTGATTTTTGTGAGAAGTGATTCTCTTTATTCTTTATAATACTTTTAGAATTAAGATAATAAATTATTTCACGGAATTGGGACAAGCTACTATTTTCATCTCTCAGCCCTTTAATTCATTTTATAGAATTACTTCACGGAATCAATCAACAATCACTACTTCTGAAAGCAATGTTTGGTGCATTTTCTCTGATTGAGAATTAACTCCATGCTGCCAAAGGGGGCCTTAATACTGCCTGCTTTTATACATTGATACTACTGTAAAAGAACACACCCTAAAAATTTGAATTAGGGTGGTTTTAAAGAGCTAATGGGAGTAAAAATACTTGCCTCCTCTTACATTTCCCAATTTGTTTTCAAATTATTTCAAATGTCGTGCGTCACTTTTTCCTCTCGGCCCTTGCGGTTATGCAGTTGGCCTAGGATTCCTAATCAGTTCCTTGTCGTTGTTTATCCGGCGAGACGGCGCCAGCCTGGAGAGACGTCGATTTTTGGAATCGCAAGTGGAGTATACATTATTAAGTGTAAATTTATTTTCAGGGGAATAAAACATGCCACAGCCTCTTATCTACCAAGGTAATGCTATCTTTTCAATATCCACAGTGGAATCACATAGGTAGGTTAACTAATTAGTAAATTATTGTCGCCATTAACTTTTAACATGAACTTTGATTATTTATTTTATTAAAAAAGTTTGATAAATATCATATATTATATTATAATTTATTTTATTATTAAAATTATTTCAATCATAACTTATAATTTTACACATTTGAATTAAGTTTTTGAATAAGATGAATGATTAACGTTGATGTTAGAAGTCAACGGCGACAATAATTTAGAAATGGAGAGAATATAGGTTAACAGTTTATCTGGGAAATCTGGCTTATTCGCCGTGAGAAGGGAAGTAATAACCACTTGCATTCTCCGTGAGTAGTTTAGATATTAACAAGTTATCTGGAAAATCTTGTCTGAATAGCCGGAAAAGGAAAATAACAATTACGTGAATATCTATTTAGCCTAAAAGTTATTACGCTCCTGACCTGTTACTAGATATGCACTCCCAAGCTTAGCGGTATCCATTGGTAGATAAACTTCTTCGCACACCTGCTTCTCCTGGTTGATAGCTCAAGGACGGATACAGTGCAAAACCAATCTTATTCGCAAGCAGATAGCGCAGGAATTAAAAAAAAATATAGAGAAAAGATAAAGTTGTATTCGAAAAGGAGGAAGTGCGTTGGGAAGTGAGAAAGGTGCGTTGTGAAGATAGAAAGATGTATTAAAAAGAGAAAAAGTGTATTTTAAAGTAAAAAAATGATAAATTTTAAATGCTATAATAACAAATAAAAGTGAAGAGAAGTAGAGAATAACAAAGTTTTAAGAAAAATATCGAACTCTCATTATCACATTTTTTAGGAAGGAGGGATAATGCTGGTATGTTGTAAAAAGGTGTTTAATTCAAATAAATTGCTTGTCAAAATGAGTTTTGCAACTTTTTTACAAGTTAGAAGAAAATAAATTTTAATGTTATTTTGAAAGATTCCACAGTATCAGCGAGGGTTTTTTACTCTGCGAGGGATTTTCCTGGAGGTGCTTGGGCACCCCTCACGATAAGAGGTATTTTTTCTGTAGATTTTTTTATTCCCTCACAAAAATTGCTCACACCCAGGAAAATTCTGATTTCTAGTGGTATGTATTCTGAATTATATTTGAAAAAAAAAAATTGCCTGAGGTTATGTTATGCAACTAAAGTTCATCTTTTTAAAAAATTTAAAGTTATCTGAATTTACTTGTCCATGTAATTAAGGAATTACTTGGACTTCATGGATTCGGGACCCTCGGCAGCCGAAGTAGTTGACTGCCTGTCACTCCTAGGTGCGCTTTTTAAATTTGTAACCCCTTTAAATAGACCCTAATTATACTGTAGTACTGTATAATGCTTTAAACTAAAATATTTTATTTAGAAACATTAGATATTATGATAATATGTTTCAGATGAACTGTAACATCATTGTTATCTCATCAATCTTATCAAAATTCTTTTACTATTATTAAAAGTGAGTACTTATATTGTATATGTGGATATGTAGTCATTAGATCTTACTGCTGTAATGTTTTTATGAATAAATGTGCATAGAGTACTAAGTTCACAAATATTTTTGACGAACAATTCCTTTAGTTTGAAAACATTCGGGATCGGAATGAACATTAAATCTCATTTTGGCCGAATGAGATACGAACCCTCTGATCTGGAAGTGAATCTGAAAATACAGGTTCGTGTAAACAGAATATATGAATGAGTACCAGAAATTTTCGCTGTGATGTTCGGTATGTTGCGCAAAGAATTATTTCTCGTTTCCATAAAAATTCTTTCAATGTAACCCATCAAAAATTTGAACAAGAATTACACTTCTCCCACGCTTGGAAGGATCTAAGGATCCACCCGAGCAAACAAAATATAGACTGAGACTGCACGTGAAGGCACGAATCTACGAAACCACTGAAGCGGCGACGCGCTGCGCTACTCCTGGGACAGCACCGCACCGGCGCGGCGGCCGAACGCGCGGGTGTAGTTGATGATAGAGTTGAGGCGCTGCAGCCTGAGATCCTCCCTGAACTGATGGATGAACAGCTCCGCGCGCGCGTTGAGCTCTTCCTTCCCTTCCAGCGCCTCCTCCGCTTCCCGCCGGCGAGCGCGCGCGCGCCGCTTACCTCTGGGCTCCGCCGGCGCCTCCTTGGTCGGCTGCTCATTCCCCTCTCCCTCCACCACGGCGGCAGTGCCCTCGATACCAGCCGAAGCCGCCGCTCGCGGCAGCTCTGCAGGCGGGCCTTGCACGTCCTGCTCGTGGAAACTGGCGCGCTTCTCATCCGTTCCGGTCTCCGGCGTCGACGCCGGAGCATAGGCATACGCTGCCACATCACGCACACCCGGTAGCGGCTCCAGCGCGGCCTGTTGCTCCGGCGCCGCCTCGCCGACCGGCATCTCCCCTTCCGGTTCCGGGGTCGTGCGGTAGTCGCCCCACTCTGCCGCGGCGGGGTGGACGAAGGAGAACACGGAGGAGAAGGACCGCAGTCGGTCCAGGACCATGGAAGATGCGCAGCGGCAGAGCCTGCGCCCACGGCCGCCCTGCTCGGCCTGGCCGCGGGACATGACCGCGATGGCGCCGACAAGGACGTTGAAGAGTAGGAACATCGCCGCGCCCGAGTTGAGCCACGCCGACAGGCCCGACAGTGGCCACCACAGCTCCATCGCCAATGCTTAACTGCTTGACTACCGCCGCCGCTGTCTCCTCGCGTGATCCCTGGTCTGGTTGCGGATAATTTGTTAGTACCAGATCAGTTGTTGTGTTCCTCAGCTGAACACAGCTGAAGCGCATATATAGCAACAGCTTCTAGCAGCTGCGCAGCTGTTTCCCGCTTTCCATCACACCGCTACGCGTACGAAAGCGAGGCCGTTTCCCGCATGGCGCATGTGTTGCTCGTGCGAGTGGGGGAATAAACGATTAAAATTTCCGTTTGCTTAGCCTCCGCTGCAACCTGCGATTAGGGTGGATTAACAATGGTTCAGCCGGCCGGCAACGTACTTTCGGACAAGTTGATAGACAGATTAATCAAGTAATAAAAGCCCGGCGGCACTGTCAGTCTGTCAGCATGGGGCTAGTCTAGTAGACCCTGGTCGTTACGTGTTGAACTCTTTCCTTTTGCAGATTTTATATGTTGGTTATCCATGCTGCCGCGCCCACTATACCTGTCGGTCTCTTTTTCCCCTGATTATTTGTGTTGCTTTCCTGTTTGGATGCTAGTATTACATTTTTCCACACTGTAAGTTTAGCATGTCAAAAGTGCGGTGAAGAAATATTAGTAATTAAGTTAATGATCCTTATTCTAAGTATTAAAAAGTTAACTATCATCATCTTATAATATCTCATGTATCCAACCAAACAAAAAATTGAATCGTGCCATCCAACCTCTTGAAGTATGGATGGGATGGTTCCATCCAACATTACCGTCCAACCAAACACACTCTAAGTTATAAATTACCCATGCTGTCATTAAAAAAAAAACAATCATCTGAAATAGCAATGAGACATTCGAACGTGATCATGCGTTTCACTTCCTCGTTGCACTGTTGCTGTGTGTTTCGTCAATCATCAGGGATACATGCACACTGCTCGCATCGCACTGTCAATTTTTCAAAGAAAAAGGATGACAAAAAAAAGGGCAACATGTGAACATGGAAATGTGTGTTTCATATAACGACGCGTAGAAAAGCCGTGGAGTGATAACGCCAAAAGTTTGGGTGACTGCGCGCGCGCAGCGTTGCTTTTCTTTGTTTAGTTTTCTTTTGGAGAAGTAGCAGCCTGTGAGGAGAGTCCCCAAACGATTAATTAAAAATGGCTTGTCACATTTTACTTTGGGATGGGGTCGAGGACTGATTAGTTACTTCCTCCTCCGGCTTTAAATTGTTGACGTTTGGTAACTATACATTTATACAAATAACCAGCATCAACAATTTATCTCGCCGTAGCCGCGGCCGTGGCCTCCTCTAGCTGCAGCAACGCGCCATTCTTTCTTTGTGGTCACTGTTTTCATAGTAGGCAAATTCTACAGTAGACCAAAATAATTATAGACCATTTGTTTGCATGAATCTCACTGAATAAATGATCTTTTAGCTCCTAAAAGATAAACCTCTTCCATAATTATAGCCATTAGCTAGTTTGAAAAGTTGTTAGACAATTTTAAAAACTGGTCCATGCATGCGATAGTTTTAAAAACTATAAAATTCAACATCTGAGATTGATTTTTATTCTTACCTTCTAAGTTCTAAGAGGTAAAAGTATATCATTTGAGAGAGATGTTACGGTGCTTGAGAGGTACCTCCGGTACCTCCACCTCTTCGATTAATTTCAGCCATTGATTTTTAAAAATTAATATCAGGTTCACTATTTTTTTACTGGATCCACCATTTTAGTATCTTTGATCAGGTAACTCCCTATTTTTAATCGTCAGATCATATCAAATGGACGGATGTGGTTAACTCCAAACATTGTAACATCTCTCATCATTTGGTCTATGTTAGCGGAACTCTAAGTAGTATTGTCCAACAGGTTGTCGTCGACGTGCAAAACCAGTTGTTTATCTCTCTCCCCTGAAATTATTTGTTCAGCTCTAGTCTGTCGATGTAAACTGGTGAGGAAAAACCATAAGAATCAGTTTCTTCAGACAGTGACGTTGCACTTCCAGGTTCCAGCATGGTGCTAGTCTAGTAGACCCTGGTCGTCACGTGTGGAACTCTACCTTTTGCAGATCTTTTTTTTTTAGATAATGGCAAATAAATTACGGGCTTCGACTTCTATCAAAGCTATAGCCAATTATTACAATGGTAGCAGCTCAAACGGCTGCTAGAAAATGGAGAACCTCACCGTCCAGACACAGTTTTTAAATGGAAGACTATTGCAAGCAAAGTTTACTGCTAAATCTCCATCCATACTCCGTGAACATCTGAAGCGCTGTTCTTTTCGGCCTTCGACAGGCTTCATTTATTGCTTCTTTGTCTTCATCTTTCTTCTCAAGCTGACTTCAAAATCGGAGCCAATATGTTCCCCAGATTTGGTTGGAGTTTTGTCAAATACAATGTCATTTCTACTAAGTCATATTGCCCAGCATAAAGCCGAGGCACCCAGAAGTAGTAATCGTCATAGTTTTGTTCCCACTCCAACTAGCCAATCTCCAAACATGTCACTTACATTTTGGGGTGGTTGTAAGCCAAAAGTGATATGCACTATATTCCAAAGAAACCTTGCCATATGACAACTAAAAAATAGGTGCCCAATATTTTCATGTGCCATACAAAAAACAACATTATTTATTGCTATCCCAGTTACGTCTAACAAGGTTATCTTTTGTTAATACTATCACTTTATATAAGTACCACATGAAAATTTTAATTTTTAAAGGTGCTCTAATTTTCCAAAGCATCATGTTTCTCTCAATGACTCCCCTATTGATCAAAGCCAAATACATTGAGTGTACAGTAAAAAGACCAGTTTGATGCAACTTCCATAAGATTATATCAAAATTGTTGTTTAATTGGATATGTACTATTTTTGACACTAATTCATTCCATGATCTAAGGTTGACTGCATTTAAAGACCTTCGAAAAGACACATTTAGAGGAATAGTTTCAAAAATTGAGCTTACTGAAGCACTCTTTTTCCTTACTATATTATATAAAGATGGGTATTTGATTTTAAAAGAGATACTTCCAAGCCATACATCTTCCTAGAAACAAATTTGTTTGCCCTTATTCATCTTGAAAGATGTTAAGCTTAGGAACTTCTCTTTTACCTTCATTAGTCCTGACCAGAAATGAGAATCTCCTGTTTTTCGTTCTACTCGTCCGATCGTTTGATTTTTCAAATATTTATTTCTTAATAGAGTTTTCCACATTCTCTCCTCGTTTATTAACTTAAAAATCCACTTACTCAACAAGCAATGATTCTGTATCTCAATGTTTTGCACCCCTAGTCCACCTTGATCTCTAGACTGACAGATTATACTCCATTTTGTCAATCTGTATTTCTTTTTCTGACTATCGCTTTGCCAAAAAAACCTAGACCTATACTATTCTATTTTTTTCCAGTACACCTTTTGGCACTTCAAAAAATGAGAGCACAAACATGGTTAGACTTGTAAGCACTGAATTTATAAGTACCAATCGTCCTCCTACCGACATATGTTTCCCTTTCCAACTACTTAAGTTTTCTTTCTATTCTTTCCTCTATTGGTTTCTTGTCTGAATTCTGTAATTTACGATAGTGCATAGGAAGTCCTAGGTATCTGAAGGGTAAGGATCCTTGTTTGCGTCCAAACAATTCTGTACTTTCCTTTGCTTGACCAAAACAAAAGAGCTCACTTTTATGGAAATTAATTTTTAAACCTGATAGCTGTTCAAATACACAAAGTAACAACTTCAAGTTCTCAGCTTGTTCTAAATCATGTTTCATAAAAAGTATTGTATCATCAGTGTATTGTAATATGGATAAGCCATCATCTACAAGGTGCGGAATTACACCTGAAATCTGTCCACTATCTTTTGCTCTTTTAATCAAAATGGCCAACATATCCACTACAATATTAAACAATATCGGTGATAAGGATCCCCTTGCTGCACACCATTTTTTGTTTAAAAATTAGGCCCTATTTGATCATTTATTTTAATGCCAACATGCCCCCCAGTAACGAAAGATTCTATCCATCTACAACGCTTTGGAGAGAAACCTTTCATTCTTAAAGTTTGTTGCATGAATGACCAATTAACTTTGTCATACGCTTTCTCAAAATCAATTTTAAATACAACTCCACTTAGTTTCTTCCTATGCATCTCATGTAAAATCTCATGTAGAATTGCTACACCCTCCATAGTATTTTTTCCAGGTAGAAAAGCGGTCTATGTTGGATTAATCACCTTGTGAGCTATTTCAGATATTCTGTTTGTAGCCACTTTGGTAAAAATTTTAAAACTAACATTAAGTAAACAAATGGGTCTATATTGTTGTATTGTACTCACTTCTTTACACTTAGGTATTAGAATAATTGTTCCAAATTGAGACTATACATCAGTAAAGTGTCCTTATGGAAGTCAT